>KZ345153.1:175918-190550 GCA_002352805.1 Teladorsagia circumcincta
TGTATGTATGTATGTCTGTCCGTCCGCAGAATGAAGTGAGTGATAAGAAGCTCATGATAAACAAACCGATAGCACGATCGGTTAGCACGCAGGACTTGAGCTCTCGATGTTTTGTAATGGCATGATTGTGATATCACCCCAACGACTACATAAACACCTACTGACAGATTCTCATTCATTCCACATGGTGCTGCCGTAGCAACTGGAGGGTAGCGGAGGGGAAGAGGAAGGGGAGAATGGAGAGGAGGGAAGGACAACCAATCCTTGAAACATCCAAGGTGCATTTGAGCACTGGAATATCGTTGTAACGTCATGTCATAACTAGCGATGCTCTTTAATATATGAGATCCCTTTTCTGTTCATACGCATCCCTTTTCCTAGGTTTTGGTGCCATAAATGCAAGGGAGATAGCGTAAGACGTAACGCAGGGAAAGGAGGTGCCGGCGGTTGACGGGGGACGAATCTGGTGGTTACAAAAATCGTGAAGGAGTTAAGAGGCAGTCGCACCGCCTGAATTTCGGGCCGAGTTTGCTTTTGAGTAAAAAGTTTTCTCAAGCATTGTGCATGATATGGTGTGAAATTTGGCCTTATAGATCTTTCTTCGCTTTCTGATTTTGAAAAATGCCTCCCCGTAAGAAAATCAAACAGTCCATCAAGTTGTGCTCGGAAATCAAACCTTGTTTGAAACTTGATTCTTCGACAGGGGTCTGTTCGGCGTCTGTGGCAGAATTGCAAGTTAATCCACGTATGAGAAATGTAGAGCGCATTATTTATGACAACCAAACATTTTTTGAAAACGGTGACAGTTTTGTCAAGAAGTGAAGAAGCCGAGACTGAGGTCGGTTTTTACTCTGGCATTTCTCGAGTTAGAATGGGTAAGAAATGTTCCGAGAAAGGCAGACGACAAGGCGTATTATGTGACAGGGGAGAAGCCGACCTCACTCCAGTCGGTTCAGCTTTGCTTCCTGAGAAATCTGTCTCGGTTTTCGAGATGTTTCGCTGCCATAAATAATGCGCTTCACATTGCTCACTCGTGGATGAGATGTCGGTCAGACCCTACGATTTGACCAGCGATGGGCGATCGCTATCGTCCACCGCTGTTCCGTCGCTAGCCAATCGCTCGTCGCTCTGCCAAAAGTGCAAGTGACGGGCAATAGTGCGCCGCGATCGATAGCGGTGTGGACTGCATCAGCCGTGGGCGGGGCCAATCGCTCGTCGCTTGTGCATCTGCGAGAGCGATTGCGCAATCGCTTGCCAATCGCCAGCGATGAGCGATCGGCCAGTGACGGACCAGCGATGGGTGATCGCGATCGCCCTCGCTGGTCCAAATCGCAGAGTCTGGCCGACATCTGAACTTGCAGTTCTGCCCACAGACGCCGAACAGACCCCTGTTGAAGAATCGAGTTCCAATGAAGGTTTGATGTCCAAGCGCAACTTGATGGATGTTTGATTTTCTTATGAGGCGGCATTTATCTAAATCAGAAAGCGAAGAAAGACCTTTATGGCTCAATTTCACTCCATATCATGCACAATGCTTGAGGAAACTGTATATTCTAAAGCAGACTTGACCCGAAATTCGGGCAGTGCGACTGCCTCTCAACTCCTTCAGATTTTTGTTATCATTTGCCTTTACTTGAATTATGAAGACGGTTTCCTTCTTGTTTTCTCCTGAAGATGAAGTGTGGATAACAACAAAAATCATTCGAGCAGAAAAGAAAGGAATTAAGAAAGTAAAGGGTGGCTGTGTGGATTATGCGGAATATGTCACAGCGGCTTTTCCGGAAAATTGCAGAAAAACTCCTACAAATTTCAAAGCTGGAACTCTGTGCTGGTATGCAAAACAGCATTCATACCTGGAACCAATTCCACACTTATTCAGCTCGTCCTGCGAATACCTGTATTAGGTCAGTCAAAAAGTATCCGCCGTTTTCATTGCCTAAATATGTAACATCATAAGTATTGAAACACAACCTTTCGGTCTGAAATCAAAATCGTTATGTTCGCATTATTGTTTCCAAGCGTAATTCTGCACATGTTCCCATCCTGACAGGAATTTAAATCATTGCAAGCTAAAACCTGTCAGGAGGTGATTTGGCATGGTTCTGCTCTCGGAGAGATTTCTCCTCCACGAATTGCAACGGAGAGCGGCGAACCGGTAGCTTACCAGAGATATACCTGGACTACAGGGTAGGGCATAAATATGGTGAAAAAAGTAATTGTGATCCAGTTCAACCGGGAAAGGTCGAAACGGGATCTCAAGTACAGAAACGTATGACCATATCCTTCCGAAGAAATGTTAGTATTTGTAATCAGAAATGGCCGCCTATAAACTTGGCAATTTTCTTCGGACCGTTCCTACAGAAATTGGCCTTTGCCCGCATCATTCAAATCTTCATTGAATACGTGGCTTGGTTGATGGCGAATTTCCTGAAGCGAAAGTGCTACATATCGTCTACTTGACCCTCGCTACTACCCTTTTTTCTCTTGCACGAAATTCAATTCTTATCGCGGTTTTTTTCTTGAACAGATCAGTAAAGAGCAGATCAGTGTGGGTGTGGGACATAGCAAAGAGTGCTTGTCACGGTTCAAACTTCTGCACTGATCGGTGTGGGGAACTGTTTACTATTCATAACTCCTCCTGCCTCTTGAAAAACAAACTTGTGCACCTTCAGCCTCTCCAAGCATTTTTTGAAGCTGACTTCTAGGAAAATTACTTCCATAATGAGAGCAGGACTACAAACTTGTGTTATTCCCTCCCCGTATGAATGCGTCATGTGTTATCGCTACTTTTGGCGTACACGGTTCTATCTATGCATAATATTCAGCTTCCAGATAGAAACAAAAGTTATAAAGTTATAGACCCTTGGGCGGAGCCAAAGAGGTGCACGGGATGAAATAAGAAGTTAAGCGGCTACATTCCAGGTGACGTCTCGTGCAGGAATTGAATCCAAGCTTCCATATTTGAAGAATACAGAAACGATTTAGCACGACTGCATAGGATGCAATAGAACACAAATCTCAAAATTCGTTACAGTTCTACGGTTCGAGAGTGGGCGACAACGGCGCTACGGTCTTGCAAAGCTGACTCTTGGCCACTAATCTTGGCCTTTGGACGAATTACGTTGGCTTTGTATCCTTGCGCGACTGCGAGGTCCTTGCGTAAACTGTAAACTGCGCCGCAATCAAAGAAATGCTGTTTGTATTGATTGCTTTTACTTGCCCAAACCATTTGATTATCATATTTCTTTCTTTGTATTGAAGCTTACGTCTTTGTTTTTACCAGTGCATCTAGTGCAATGCGCGATTGCATTGCATTTGAATGCAAGCTAATTTAGACAATTCGTTCGACACGTCCGTCTCTTATTTCAAGGAGAGTCTTTGCTGTAGGGCTTCATCGGCGGTTTCCCTTGTTTTTTGTCATTTGCAATCATTTCGGCTCCACAGTTTCAATATCGACCGCTTCTACCTCACAACATCGATATGGGGTGTTACTCTAACTGTACGATATGGTACAGCGCAATTCGCATTACTTCGAAACACTCACAGCGTTCTGTGTGTTTTGCCAGGTGTGGGTCGCTACAATTAGAGCGAATTTTTGCACTGAGAACTTTTTTTTCTGCTGCGAGAACCCCAGGTACATTCCTGATCACTTGTGTTTTGTCATGCCATACTCGCGACGAATGCATGCTGCGCTCCGCTGGCGCCATGTTCGCGCAGCCTGCGGCAGTGTGAACTGTGTGGGTGTCGCAAAACCCGGGAAGCGTTTTTGCTCTAGACTATTTACAGCTTTTGTGAGATGTTGTGTGCCAAAATTATCTTTGCATACAAACCGGAACTAGACATGCTTTTTGTATGCATTCATTACATTGTGGCGCTTTGTCATTGTTTATCACTGGGTGAAAATACAAGCTCATGTCTTCCTATTACATCTTTCCCTGTTGAACCTAATCGTACAGCAGACTTTGTTTCGGAAGCCATGATAGGAAAGTAATTCAAAGTTTAAATAGGAGCCAGACCGCATCAGGGTAATTGCGTCCGCTTTGTCTGCACAAAAATTTCCTGCATGTGCATATAAATGAATAAAGGTAGAACCTGTGAAAACGTGAGGGAAAAAGAGAGCCGCAGGTCTGCTACAATGAGTTGCGGTATTCATGCCTATGTCGGTTCATCAGCCTCGCGCATCACGACTGACTCCGTTATCTACAAAGTAAAGATACGACCGTGAAACCTGAGTCAGTGCTTCGTGGACGGTCTGCAGCAGGGTCAAGTTTGCGTTGAGGAATCCTCAGGAGGTCGGCAGGGCGGGGGTTTGGCCCGCTGGGAGGGTGGAAGCATTAGGATCGCCACTGTCGGAGGACTCCAAAAAATTCAAACGTTGACAAGTGATCGATGCTGTGCGAGCTGCAAGCTGTGCGAGCCAATAACTCCAATAACTATGTTATTCCACATATAACATCCTCATGGTTCGAAATGGTCCGCGTTGTATTTTCGAGCTACCTCAGTGATTTATTACGACAGGAATACAGAACTCGAAACTTGCAACCTCTAAAGAATATTTTATCTTACAAATTAGCCACGAATAGTTCCAGTGCGTAGAATCTATCCAGGGGTACAATAGTGAAAATTCGACCGGAAGACGTGAAATAAAACGAAAAAGCAGGAGCGTCGTGCGATTTACAACGCCGATAGTGTGAGTTGAACCGGTCCGATTCGTCCCGTAGGATCGAAAAACACTTGTGCATCGACTGTTATCACAAGCTATCGTATGGGGTGCCACCCTTGCATGAAATTTTCGGGACAATTTTTGGATGGAGAAGGGCGCGGCTTCTTCTTCTTCTCCTTCTTCTCCCTAACGTTAGCCCCTCTCTTTGCCTGCTGTCGCCACGTTGTTCTATCCTGGACGTCTTCTGCCATAGCACTGGTTTCAGTGAGGTCCTTGTTGATGTCGTCCCTCCACCTCTTCGTTAGCGCTCCTCGCGACCGCGTGCCTTACGCTTCAAAGTCCACTGCCGTTTTTATTGGATGGCCTCCTTGACACGACCCCATACCATCGGAGGCGCTGTTCTCGCACCATCCCGTGGATTGTGGCAGTCTTCATAAGCGCTGTGTCTGACATCCTCGTTCCGAACCTTGTCCAGTCACGTATAGCGGCAGGCCCATCTCCGCATTCTCGTTCTCTCAGAAGGAAGGGGAAGGGGCTCAGAGCTGATCCTTGGTGCACCCCAACCGTGACGTTACAACCTTTGTAAGACCGTGTGGGGTGCGTATAGCTGCCTTCGCCCCGTCGTACATTTCCCTCTCCAGCGAGATCAGGTGCTCTGGCACGTTCCGTTCCCTGAGCGTTCTCCAGCACTGCTCGCGGTAGTCGGTCGATCCCCTTCTCTAGATCGAGGGGAGCTGGGCGGCAGGGTTGGTCGAATTCTTCATCACTTGCCCAGCTATGAAGATGACATCCGTTGTAGACCTTCCTGACAAAAAGCTGAACTGTTACTGCCTGAGAGATCGGGACCAGCTCCTGCAGTCTAGGGTCAGGCAGTCGCTCATACAGCTCTATGGTATGCGCAGTCAAGTTGATCCCGCGATAGTTGGAGCATTCCATCGCATCACCCTCCCACTTGAAGAGAACGATAGCAGTTGCTCTCCAAGCACTCGGCACCCTTCCTTCTGCAATGACGGTGTTGAGGAATCCAGAGAGCCATCGAATCGCGCATTCTCCGAGCGCCTTCATGCTTCGATTGGCAACCCATCTGGACCAACTGCCTTCCTAGCCTTTATCTTTCCTACTTCTCGACAGATCTCATTCTCTGTCTAGGGACCAGCTGTTGCCCCTGCTTGCGAATTGTCTGTGTAGGGGAACCTAGTAGTGCGATGGGACCAGCTGTCGCCCCTGCTAGCGAGTTGTGTGTGGAGGAACTCTAGTAGTGCAGTGTAGTACTTTTCCCACCTTCTCTTGACTTCAGGTGGCTTGCACAGGTTGCTGCCGTCGTTATTCTTCACACTCTCCAGACCCTGTGGTCCTGAGTAGCTTGGTGCAATTTTTGGCCAGTTTGTTGACGGAATACTCTGCGTTTCGGCTCTCCAGATCTTCATGAATGGCGTCCGTGTTCTTAGCCCTGACGACGACTGTCTTAGCAAGCTTCGTGCAACTCTTGTCGCAGCGTGGTCCTCGGGGCTTCGTGTCTTTTGCCAACGCTTGTACGCTTCCTTTTTCGCTTCACGACTCGCCGGACTTCCTCGTTCCAGAACCACGCTGCCTTGTCTCCGCTTATTGCACCTCCCATCTCGCCCAGAACCTCCTTAGCGCATCGAAGAATGATCTCTTCCGCGTTTGTTCGCTGTACTTGGCCGTCAGGGTCTGCGAGAGCAACTTCCATTACCCATCGTTTGAGGTCACTTTTCTCCGCTTGGTGCAGCTTCCACCAACGTATTCGTCGCCCGATTCTTACCCTTGCCTTATTGGGGAGATCCAATGTTTGCCAGGAGGAGTCTGCGGGGGAATTCTTTGTCAGGGAGCACTTTTATGTCCTTCACAGTTCTGAGGGATGATCTTCTTACGAGCTCATGGTCAATTTCCGTTTGTCCCCCTCCACTACTGTACGTTACCTTCTGAGCCTCCGTTTTCGCGAAGGAAGCGCTGCAAACTGCCAGTTTGTGGGCTGTAGCCAAGTCGAGAAACCCTCCCTCCCCCGGCGTTTCTCACTTCTACTCCTCTTCCTCCATGCACCCTTTCCAGGCCCCTCTTATCACTACCGACGTGGCCATTCAGATCATCTGATATGGTGAAGTAATCGCCTTCCGGAATCGATCTGATGGCATCGTCAAGGCTCAAGTAGAAGTCGTCCTTCCCACTTTCGGAATATCCCGCTTGCGGTACGTACGCGGACACACTTGTCCAGTACCCCTCCTTGGTGTCTATTCGCACCGCCATGATCCAATCGCCGATCCTGTTCACAGCGGAGACATAGTCTTTGAGCGACTCCGCTACCGCTATGGCCACGCCTTCCTGCTTGGTGTCTTCTCCATTGTAGTAGAGTTTGCTCGTTTCCTGAAGGCATAAGACTTGAATATCCCTGCGCTCCATCAGATCAGCCATTTCTCGGGACATCCCCGTTAGCGACCCCGCGTTCAGAGTCCCAATTCAGACCAGCTTCCTTGGCCGCTTAGCCCTCGCTTACTCACTGCAGAACTCGAGCGTTCTGCGCGGCTGGAATGTCCTGGCATTGACACTGATACTTTTGCGACTTTAAAACATGATTGGTGTGACTGGGGCTGTCAACCTGGGCCTGACGCTGGTAATGGAATGATTCATTTGTGCAATTTCTGCAACGCATGGTAGGCCTCGACAGAGATCGAACTCGCAGCTTTGAGTGATGCAAACATGAATCTACGCTCTTATTCACTCGGCTATCCCTGCCCTCGAAGGGTGCGTGACGCACCTACAAAAAACTGATCAGTGCCGAAAGCTTAGCCTTCTGTCCTTTGAAATCCGCTCACGCTCAAAAAAATAAGGGCTTTTTGTGGGACTGTTTCAGCAAATTCAAGGTTACTCTGCTTGTCAAGATTGTTTAGCTCTTACATTGAAGTACCTTTAAGATGGTTTGTCAAAATTTCCAGTAGGCTTTGTTTTGAGCGCCCGTGCAAGACCTCTGGGCCTCGAAAATTAAGGGAGTTGTGGAAGTTTGTGTCGGTCACTAATGAAAGAGAGTCTACAATTCACAAAGCCATTGGAATCATACTACCCTGATCATCGGCGCTTTACCGGACCGAATACTGGCGCCCACTTCATTTCTCCCCTGGCCAGATCCGTTGCCGCATTTTATCGTACCACTGACCCTTCTGAAGTCGCATTTATGGGACTTTGATCGTTCGAGTGATACCTACGTTTTTTCGTGAGAGCGCTTGTCATCATCCCACAACCCGTCCTCATCACCAATTACAGCTCACCCGATATCGTCATCCGGCGTTTGAATATACACATATATTCCAACCTTGAAGCGCGACATACAGCATTCGCCATGGAATAATTTCCTGCGATGTTGTTCACTATTTCAACGACAAGTTTATCAGAAGACCGTGAACTTGTAAAATAACAGTGGTTTTGCCCACGCCCATACTTTTAGTTATCTATCCTGTATATTGCTATGTGCAGAAACGCTTTGAAATTTTTTTTATAATCTGAAAAAGCTTTCTGATCAAGCGCTTAGCTTTTTCTGACGGCCACATGAAATCTTTGCAGATCACGGATGTCTAGATCCAGACTGCGTTTGGAAAGTGGACCATAGCACCAGATGGAATATCATCAACACACCTGGTTGGCAATCATTTAATTGAACATTAATGATCCAGTTTTAAATAATAAGAAATGGCATTGGTAGCGATTGCACACAAAGGCTCCCACAATATTTCTTTGTTCTAAGGCTTAATTTGTACCAGTAAGCATGGACCCTGCCTTAAAGGCGGAATACATATGTAAGTTAACGGCAAAATTAATTGTTGAAATATGTCAAGAATGCCGAACACATCTGCTAATAACGGTAATCTCAGGCTCACGAGCTGCTTTCGCATCAGTTGCGCTTCCACCTGAAGAAAGCAGCGCATTGCTCTACAGTCCATACTTTCAACAAATTTCAATCCAGGTAGGATTTCTCGCTCGAACAGGTTACTCCGAAAGAGGCTGCTATTGTTTCAGTGCGTATTGGAGTTCGCTTATCGCCTCAATAGCGTCAGCCATTCGTCGATTGTGCTAACAACGGAATTTCTTTTATCAGACGGTACGTGCGCTAGTGACCCAAAATAGATGGGATGGAAAGATGATATTGCACTCCTTCCCGGGATGCGCCCTGTATTCGATTATTAAAATTAGACGTCCGGGTGCATTTTGATCTACACAGTGTCTTTTGAAAATTAGTCGATGTGAGAACAGTGTTTGTTGGGACTACTGAAGCTTCACTGCATCGGCAGACGCGACCCCTAGTTCCAGCAGAATGTGAATATTAGTGCACACACTCTCCGGAGGGGACTGTGGCACTTGAATGCTCCTGGTGGCAGCTGAGTGCCACAGCCTGCTCCAGGATGGATCTGAGGCCCTCTTCCCCTAGGCTGATTACACATGTATATGAGGAGGCTCGATAACAAAAATATTGTCATATACGCTGTTCACTGATTACTTTCATAACACACACAAGATACTATAAGACCTTGTAAGCCGATATTAAGACACACATGTAATACATGACATAATATGATGAGATGAAGAGAGGAGGTGGAGGAAGAATGAGGTAAGACAAAAAATGATAGAAACTGACCGGTTCAAGCTACAGTAGCGTTCAGCATCTGGAGTGCCGCTGGCTGCGACAAATCCACCGGCCCATGGTGTTGACGTCGTTGCACCGCTCTGACATAGGACGTAGACTGGGAACAGCAACCACTTGGGACGATGGCAGGAAATCGAAATGACTTGAATCTCGTGTGTGGGCGAGAACAGGAAGCAGATCGCTTTCCCATGCCTTCCGCTACTTGCTCCATTCGAATAGTGAGAACGAAGCTTCTTTCCCAGCTTCAGCGTGAGAAGGTGGTGCAGGCACGGTTTTCTTCCGGTGCATGCCGTAATCCATGAATCAATTCGTGCATAAGTCGAGAGTTTTACCTGAATGAACGTCGCACCGTCCGTAGCCTACTAACCATAGGGAGATATGGATGTGAAAATTTTGGTTGTTCTAGATGAATTTTAATGGTTCCAGATCAGCTCGGTAAAACCTCTACTCGCTCAATGATACTTCAAGAAGAAATGGATTATTATAGTCGGTAAGAAGTCATGTTTATCGTTGCCAGCATCATACTTAGATCGTCTCCACACAAGGCATTTCACAGATAACTCGAAATTTTTTAGGAGACCTCGTCTCGGGCAATTCGAGCCTGGCCACTTCACTACGCCGACGCGACTGAGGATCGAGTGCCGCTCTGAAGGGAGCGACACGAACTTTCTTGCTACGAATGACTCTGCAGGATGTGAAATTGGAAAGATTGTATGGGATGACGAGTGTACGGGTGAGTGCTTTTTGAAACTGTGCTCCTATCCAGGTGAGACCTCCGTTTTCAGCCGGAAGTAGTCCAATAGCCACTTGCGAATTAGACTCGAGATTTTGTGAAGTACCGGGTCACATGAGGTGCATGGACAATGTCGTCTGCGACATAGCACATGACTGTCCAAACGGAAAGGACGAAGAGTCATGTGGTAAGTCATCATAGTCTGCGTATTTGGATCAATTGCTAGAACAAATATCTTTCAGATGATCAGCCCCTGGGAGCTAGATGCGATTTTAATAACGAGAAGTCGTTCTGTGATGGTTGGACGATGTTAACGCTTGAGCAGGCAAAGCCTATCACCGAACACCTGCTTCAGGTGAAACTACCAATGGGAAATGTTGGACCTATTCATATATCCAGACCTGGAGGAGGTACTCACACTAAGTCATATCTAAAATTTCCTTACTGCCTTCTTCTATTTGTTGCTTGTTTAACTGTAATTCCATTTCGTTTTTTACTTCAAATTGATATATATGCTCTGGAAGATCTTGACCTCGTATTTATTGGTGAGCTTTCGGCATTGATGCCATCATCACACCAACCTTAATTACAATAAATGCCAAACAACAAGCCTAAGAATATAATACGCCTATGCATACCAGAAGAAGGAGAAGAGTGTGAGGACTTATCCGATGTGGCTCAAAAATGAAAATGAACAGCCACTCCAGTGGCGAGAGGCTCACTGACCAAGTGACGAGCCTCAATAGGTCACGTAGATTTTTTTGCACTGATTTCTGGCTTGATGCGGTGTATCTCCCACGCTTCCATGATTTTTCTCTCTAGTGGCCATACCTTGTGTATGTGGAGAGCACTCACGTCGGAAGGCGGAGCGTTGTCATTCGTGCATCTGAGCGTATGGTGCCTAGAGAACCTGCTGCTTCTGTGCTTGTCCAGGCGAATCCTATAGCAGTCCCTCCCGCATACTTTCCTTCACATGCTGTGTAAAAACTGAAATTATCGATTGAATTGCGCCGACTGTGCGCCAAGTACGCGTCATACGCCAGCGATGTTGACGCTGTTCGCAGTATTCGCACAGTTCGTATTTTACGCAACATCTAAAAAGGCGCAAGGTATGAAAGCAGCCTAACGACATTTTGCATTTTCATTTTTTGACATTTGCCATTCCTTATTAGATGTTGTATTCATTACTTAACATTGAAAACCATTGGAAAGGAGGGCTTAGGATTGCAGCTTGGGCGAGGAGCTTTGTTCTGCTGTTTAGATAGAAGGAGTAAGCTATAGGCTCCAACATGCTCTGTAGGAATCAGGTTCTATTATTTCTATCTCTTTATGTCACATGAACAATCTGGAACTCGATGATGCTTGCGGAAAGTCGTTGCCAATCAAAGCAATCCATGTTAACAATTTGCAAGCAGCGCTTGTGAAGTTAAAAGAAATGATTGCCACGCTAGTTGTCCCCTCTGCTAGGTTGGTTCGGCACAATGCAAATGTTGAAGAACTTTCAAAGAAACACTTCTGCCGCTTGTAATCTCAAGGAAACACTTTTGCCGCTTGTAATCTTGAAAGAGGCCGCATGGTCCGTGCATCGAATCCTTGGTCGAGCCTCGCGTAAGTAAACAAAATCTATATATCAGGTCGGTCCATAGGTTTTGAGAAGTTTCACAGGTACTGTTGTAAATTTTATTTAATAAGTTCAAGGAGCTTTGAGCCTGGCTTTTAGCTTTTAGTTTTAGCTTTCAGCTTTTTTTCAATAAGGAAGCTTCAAGGAGGAGCTCAGCACACAAGCTCGCCTACGGCAGGCTAGCTATCTAGCTTGCTTGTTGTTTTCTTTTGCTAGGGTTCCAATTTCTTCGAAACCTATTTCTGAGCCCCTTCCTTAATGACTACCGATTAAGATCTTCCACTCGCGGCACTATATGTAGGATCAAAAAGCAAATAGTTAAGGGAACGTTCTATCGCTCCACGGTGCTCCGGTGGTTACCTCAACTCAGGGTTCTCGCCTTTTATTCAAAGGTGATCCACATTAATACCACTCCGTTCCCGTGACTGGCAATCTCGATGCTTTTATCTGGCGCCATTGGGATGGAATTCGAATAAAGTGGGCGCTATTCGTAAGAGCGCTCTTGCTAATACAAGGTGAGAGTACTGAGACATCTCGATAAAGTCGCTAAGGTTTGAAAATATGGAGTTTGTCTCTCACATGCTCAGAGCCCGAATGAGCTCCAAACCCTATTTGACAATAATGTTCCCGTTGGTTTCCCACACATCCATCATACTCACCGGCGATGTGGACTGGCTGCGGTGTGCTAATATAACCACAAGCCGCAGTAGCATAGCTTAAACAATTCGCGAGGTCTGACAGCAAAAGCCCAACTCCCTCTGGACTCTACCTTTCTGAGTTGTTGGAGGATTATATGAGTGGCTCTGTGCTAAGGACCGACAGCAAATAATACCATAGCCAGTGATAGAGATTACCGTCGACAGCTTGATGGCGACGCCTTCAAATTGAAAGCAAAGTTAGACAGATTCTATTTTTTCTGAGGTCGTTCAACTCCCCCTCGGAAAAAAAAATTCACGAAAAGTTGGAATCGCTCGGCGGCCACTTCTCTTAGCTCCGCTTTGCAGCGCTAACCTTTTGCCAACGTACAACCATCCGCTCCCCTCTCTACTTTTTCTCTGGAGAAGAAATCTTACTTTAATTGATATGATGTAAAACTCGACCTTCCATTTTTCTTCGATCACAACTCTATGGAATTCTACAAAGGTTGATAAGAGTGTTGCCGTATACTGTGTTGAATGAATACTATGACGAAATAAAATAAGTATTCGAACCGAAAACATCCAAAGTGTCTGAAAAATTATGGGCCGACCTAATAGATGGATAGTCGTTGCTGTTAGCGTGATGACCGCGCTAAACACATTCATACCTTCGGTCTTCGCAGAAATGTCGTAGTCCAAGGGGTAAAGTGTTCTGTAGTTCACTGACAGGGTTCACATTCTTCCTTTCCACTTAGCGGTGCACTTCTCCGAGTGCACCAATGGCTCAGTTAGGGTTTCAGTGAATACCTTCTTTGATTTTTGAATAAATCATGAAGAATGGCAGTAGTTTCGTAACTAAATCGTATTCAGGTAGTTTCCTGCTTTACTCATCTGAACTCAACTGGAATCGGTCACTGTCGACGAGAGACACCTTCTTCACGTCGCCGTTTTACCCTCCCATTTTCAACGATGATGGCAAATGCAGGGTGGGTTGGTATTTCGGCGGCAGTATGGCTTCCGAACATGAACGTTATGTTTCAGTTGAGATTCTACGCGATTCAATCGGGAATCGATGTCGAATGGTCACTGTCGGTCATTCATCCGCCATGGGTACAGAAAGCGATTCCTCTGAGAATCCCTTTAGAAGAAGAGGGAAAGCGGTACGATGATATTGCAGATAGAAAATCAACTACAACATATTTCCAACAATTTTCATTTCAGAATCGAACGATCTTGGCACCGCATCTCATTTGATATGGGGGAGCTGGTATGTTTCTTCTTGAATATTATAGTAAAGAGTAACCCTGAGTACTTGGCGCATTAAGCGCTTCATTGGGAAATTCACTACTTGATCGTGCCACACATTCGACCTGCAGCCGCAACGAAACCAGGAGGAAGGAGTCGTGGTTTGATCAGTGTACAACTTCGCTCAAAAATGAAGCAACTGGGACAAAAAGGGCAATTAGTGACGGGAAAAATCAAAAGGAATCAAGGAAACACTAAAATTTGAGACATTTACTACTGTT
The DNA here is from genome assembly GCA_002352805.1 of Teladorsagia circumcincta. Taxonomy (NCBI): domain Eukaryota; kingdom Metazoa; phylum Nematoda; class Chromadorea; order Rhabditida; family Trichostrongylidae; genus Teladorsagia; species Teladorsagia circumcincta. Next base: position 189,751 of record KZ345153.1, read on the forward strand.
CGATCGACCGCGGTTTACCGGAGAGATATAGCGCGGCGTGGAGAGGGAACACACAAGATAATGCGAGATGCGAGAGAGCGCAGACATCACGCTGCGAACGAGTAAAATTGGAAGCGGTCGTAGCCGCCGTGATAGGGTCTTGCTGTCGAATTGCGGAAGTGCCACGGCTCCTGTGCTTAGGGACCCCACTGCTGTTTCGTTCAAGGGGAGAACTGATCTAGGCAGGGTGAAAATCGTGTCGAGGACGTGGTCGCAGAAGTACGACCCCCCGCCCCTAAATTGAAGTCTTGACACGACCCCTCCTATTTTGATTCTCTCCCACGAACGGAATGTAGTGGTGAGTACGTCTGTCACATGCGAGACCCGGGTTCAATTCCCGACCGGAGAGCGTTTTTGCAATCTCACAGAGTTGTCCACCAATGCGAATGTTTGAGAAGTTCAAAGAAGATCATCACAACAGCCGACTCCGCGGCAGCTGCTGCGCGGTTTGTCTCTGGGTCAGATTTGCTGATGCCCCTCTCAAAACCACTGAAAGCACACTTCCTATGAAAAAGCACCATTCCCCAACTTTCGAACCTTTTATATAGCACTTGGTCGAGTTCGATAGGGCTAGGCCCGCTAGTGCCAAGCAGTATTGAAATTGCTTTGGAAGCCTTCCATGCAAAGAGATAAGGTCTCTTGAATTCCGTCGAGGTAACGTCGAGGGCACGAAAATTATCATGCGAGTTTTTGGCACTCAAGAGGCAATATCTCTCTGATTTCTCGAGCATCCAAAAAAGTGAAGACAATTTCGGAAAGCG
>KZ345153.1:217781-228818 GCA_002352805.1 Teladorsagia circumcincta
TGCAAACCCTTTGAAACACATCGAGTCGAAATTGATCAGACCAAGCCCGTCCTTCGATTTCGATTCCTACTTACTGATTATTACACTCTGAAGTAAGAGCGCGATAGGTGCTCGGAGTACTTAACGCCAAGTATTGGTGGCAGAGCTGGACCCCTCGCTCCCTCGCCACCGCTCTGGCGTCACCAACATGCGAACGGTCCGCGAAGCCGGTGAGCTTTTCCATGGAGCCGTGTCTGGTAGTATGTCGGATGGGCTGATGATATTAACGAATGGTTGCTATAGTGTTGACGATGAAGCGCTCATTCTCCGCAGCTCATCAATGTCAAACATCCATCACTTTCAAGAATCTGATATGGCCTAGGCTCGCCTGGTGCGCCAAGAGTGAGCCATGCAAGTTTGCCGAGGTCAAATCTTTCGCTGCTGATTGCGTGTCAGTCCGCACCCTCAAGAGGTCAACCTGTCTCCTCACTAGACATTTCTCCCTTTCTTCGACCTTCGTTCTTATCGTGTAGTCCTCCTTCAAGGGAGGATTAGGAGTTCTTCAGTGAGACTGAGCACGCTCCTTGCCTTGAATGTCGAGCAGAATCAGTCGCTATGAAAAGGATAAGAAATGTTTGGTTGTGTCCGCTCTTCTCACACTTTGAGAGCACAAAAAGCAGAAGATCCAGCAAAATAGAAAGCGGCAAACATAAAAATATTGCATCGCCCCTCTCTCGCGGATTCTTGAGCTTACCTCACCTTATAGATATGCCCAAAACTTTTGCTTGCCACTGCAGAGAAGTTTCAGGGTTCTAGTTGAATGATTTCCTTCTAATGATAACTTTCTAGACTAAACCCCCCAAACAAGGTGGATACACAACAACAAGATCCAAGTCGGTGAGTTTCTTTAGCATGTAGTATTTGTCAGTAAACGATGTTCGTACACATTAGATTTAAGAAGTGTAATTCAGATGGATATCACTGTTTCTAAATGCGGAAAACGTAGTCAGTCTGGTCCTACCAGAAGTGTGAGTAATTAGCAGAAGAGTGCCTCAGAGGAAGTTGGAATGTTTAACGTTTCTTGTAGAGATCACGTCCAACAAGGTCGCCTAGCATCATGAGCGGCCGTCGGAGTTGTTCGTGCACACGGTCGCGGTCTTGCTACTGTACTCACCATGACACGGTAGTCTTCGAAATAGGGTAAAACATAAGCCATCAAACGAATCAAAACGCTATTTTCAGCAACAAACAGAAGAACTGAGAGCAGCATCACCCACCCCATCCGAAGTTAGTCTACGTTTATTTCTCAAGCAGTCACATCGGCTGACAGAGCTCTCCCCTCTGTTCGGGAATCGAGTTTCTTCTTCATGAATAGTCGAAAGTACTATGAAGTAGCAATCATAGATCACAAAAGTTTCCTAGAGACATCAGCTCTAATTAGGCGAACCCCCTAGGAGTCAGCCTTTTAAAAACCGTCGTAATTGTACACGACCCGTCGAGGACCAACATGAGCTCACCTAGCGCGCCATGTTTCCGAAGCAAGTTTCTCTGATGCCGTCCACGTAGTTGGTCACCATAAAGATCTTCCTGTAGAATGAATGTGCTCTTCTTTTCTGAGTGGAAGCAATCGCTTTGAATTGAGCCAAGTGTTATTAAATCTATTTGTGCGAGGAGGCTAACTTTCCTTTTTTATCGGCCCCTGTAGTAAACGCGCAACAAAAAAAAATGGCCCAAAATTTCACAACATGGTTTACTCATCAGTAACTTTTTTTTGTTTTTTAGAGTCTCGTCAGTGAGAGGGAGACAACAAACAATTTCTTGTATACGGTTTTGAAAGGAAACAGGCGATGTACCATTCCTGGCAAGGTTTGATCATATCTTTGCGGTACTTTCTGCTTCTTCAGAAACAGCTGAACTTGCGGTGTGGTGATGAAACTGCGCTCTGATCTCTGGCTCGATTTTGTTGACCCTCAAGAACAGTAGAATGCTTCAGAAGGATTTCCTTTAACTGTTGCTGCGGGGATTGGCGCGTGATAATTGATATGTGAGGAATTCAACTGCATTTACTTGGGCCCATGACGGGCCTTGTTTCTGCGGATTGTACTATCTAAACCCCCTTCACTGGGGTAGGAACTTGTGATGCCTTGAAGAGCCGATGCCACACTTGCGGGAAACACATGGTCTCAGGGAAAGAGCCGTAGTATGGCCCGTGTCCCTAGATGACTGTGGACTCCGAACCATCGTGATGCGTCGTGCTGGAGGGTTAGGAGCCCTCGAACCACTTGTTAAGGTGACTCCTTCCGATCCACGACAATTGAAACAGAGGACATGTAAATGGAAAAGAACCTCAAACAGGGCTCGACCAGAAGCAATTCTCACTTACGCTGCAACTACCTGCTTGCGCGGCGAGGCGAATACTGCGCTTGCTCCGCGTTCCGCACGCGAGGAAGGCCGCAGCTGCGGTGGCTTCACCCTGCGTCAGAGTCGTTGCCACACTCCACCTTCTAAAACGACTGTGCCCCATTTGCAACAATTGAAACTCGTTTTCGCTTAATTTTTCGTCGTAGAGTTTTTCAAAGAAAACGAGTGACCGGTACGTCAAAAACAATGGATAACATGTGTCACTGCACGCCCCACGCCACTATGGGTTATTGTGGAACAAAATCGCTTGAGGTTTTCTAGCACCTCTATCGTGATTTGGAAACAGATACCCTTCTAACCCTTCAAGAAGACGCATCGAGATGGTTCGGAGTCCACGGATCTTCAAAAGCGCGCGCCATTTGGCCGTTTCCCTGGAACCATACTGTTTCCCCAGTACGTTCTCCGCTCTTCGAAGCATCACAAGTTCCTACCCCAGGAAATGTGGCTTGTATACTACAGTTCGCAGGACAAGGCTCGTCGTAGTCCAAGCTTCCGGAGCTGAAGCTCCCTTGCCTCGGCTACAACCCGGCTAACAGCGTAAAAGATAACAGCGGCCCCTGCCAGGCGCTCTCCTTCCTATACAAAACCTCTATACAGAAACTGTTCATCAAACTTACTCACGTTGATTGGTGGTAATCCTCTATGTCCTACACCCTCACTGTTCTGTCGGGCTTCGAGATGCCAAGCGATGGCGTCATCGTCCCTGTATTCCGTCGTCGACCTTCGGCGAAAAGCTTCCTACCGGCTTCCTAGCTCTGCGACCGTATGCAGGGTCAGCTCATGGAGCGTCTGGCTTCTTTTTGCGTCACCGGGCGCGGCAGCCCTTCTGGCTGGGGCGAAGCGCGCCGACTTGCAGACGCGGCTTGCTTGAATAGCCTTTGCTGAAGGTGAGAAAGAAGGCGGGGCACGCCCTCAGGGCCACCGATCACGGCCATGGAGCGCAGGTAGAGTCTAAGCGCGGAGTGTGCCGGGACCACATTAGTGAACCGGGACAGCTGCTGTGCCATGCCTTCGTTACGGAACCTTCCATTTATAAATATGGTTGTGACCAGTCGAACGAATTTTCAGCTTCTCACACAACCCCTTAAAAACCAGTACACTTCAAGAGAATCTTTCTTTAGAGCTGCCGTGCTCTCGCATTGCATTCAGTACATTCGCGCCAATCAATGGGTACACATGGCTTACATTACCAGAGTACTGTATGGGACATGCGTCATCATGAGCGTGCTCAACACGGTAGTGAGGATACAGAATAAAGCATACGGCGTCGATGAATCCCTTTTTGGATGTGCCAGGCATTTCACATCCATTCAAAGGCGTAGCGAAATTTTTATTGCGATTGGCCAATACATGTACATCGTGTGCATGGCGCAATCCAAGGTAGTGCCTCCAGGGCGAACTAGGGCAGCTTCTTGTAGAACTCGACAAGCTGAGTTCAGCGGTGTTTTCCATATCTCGAATACTTCCATCTGAGCCGAATTATAGCGAATCCACGCTTCAAACGGCGAATACTGTAGTAGACACCACATGCTGAGACATTGTAGAATGATCTTAGATCACATTGTAGAATGAAGTTCGCTCGATGAGGCTTGATTCAGATGTACTCGAAGCGTCTCCCTGATTCATGGATTCGCATTCATTTCATTCTGAACGATGAAGACGGAGGAGAGCTGCTAAATTTGCGTACAGAATTACTCGGAGAAGCACTTAGGAACACGATCGTCAATGGAAAACCTGTTGAATTTATGTAGCAAAGCGGAACTTTGATTGAACCTTCTCTATTGTAGACATTGTAGTCTTCAGCACCACAACTTGATTTTAGTCGAAATGTGCTTTCAATAAAAAACGATGCTAAATAATGAATCTTCTACATTTATAATCAGGAATAAGCTTTCTCAACATAGCGCTAGTTCATTCAGCACAGCTTTTGCATGACAGGTTTCTTTCGCAAAAATAGTGCTGATCAGAATGCGTTAAGCTCTTTACAGACGAGATGTACAGTCCATACACCAAAGTTAGGGTGGACGTGTGAGTGGGAGTGGCGTGGCTGCTGCCTCACTTGATAGAAGCTGCGTGGATAAGTTGTTGCCAGCATTCCTCACTGATATCCAACAATGTCTGTGGGAAGCAGCTTATCCACGCAGTGCTTCTATCCAGCGCAAGGCCACGTCCCTTCTACTCACACGCCCACCCTAACTGGGATTTGGGCTGTAAGTTAGACATCCCTATTTATGCGCATCCTCACTGGAGAGTTCTTGATTGCGAAGTATCGCCAACTGTTTGCTTCAGCAATCCTTCCAATTTCTTGGACATCGATCTCATCAAGATTAATTTTACTTTACTAGAATTTTGAATGAAATCTCTTCCTAATTTTATCATACTATATACAGTCCATATCCGATAGATAGGGTGGGTGGGACCATAGACGTGATTGCGGATTACACAAACATGATAGTTGTGGCAGCGAACAGCTGGACTTTGTGTTGAGGGGGGAGGGGCACGCGGCGGCGCTGCGCTCTGTTTGTCTCCTCCTCCGAGGCTTAGTCCCAGTGGCAGTTACTACTATCATTAGTTGTAACTTTGTTGATTTTCTTGTGCCTTACGAGGTTGTTTGGTGGAACTTTCATTTCAAAGACTAACGTTTGGCTGAATCATCATTTTCAGAGGCGACGGTTCCACCGTATAAGCGGACGAGTCCGCTGCCACACTAGAGCGCTAGTCAGTTGAAAGTCTACTGGACTATCACTGTTTCGATCACGTGGCAGTTTCAAAATACACGCCATCGGGAACTAAGCACTGGAGGAGCACACGAACAGAGCGCCGCGCCGCTCGTGGCGCCCCTCAACTAAGACAGCACCAAATTTACTTTGGTGAATAAGTAGAATCGTGTTATGGAATACAAGAATACAGCAGAACACCCCAATAATAATAGAAATCAACGAATATACATCAGCTGTTTGCTGCGACAGTTATCAAGCTTGTGTAGTCCGCAATCACGGCCATGGCTCCGCCCACCCCATCTCTCGAATTTGAAGTATATATGCAGATTTTGGTTCGTGAAATTGTTTCAATATACAGCAACGGCAAAATTGTTGCAGCAACTCATGATATGACAGGAAATTCATATAGATGAGATAATATCTAAGGAAATAGGAAGGTTTTCGAACAATCAGCGATCAGACCAGTACCATGGAAAGGAGAAATTTTGACGTTGGCTCAGTAGCAAGGAAGTGTGCAACTAACAAGATGGAATCCCGGACACAAAGTTAGAACTGACATCTCAGATCTCGCGATTGATTACCTTTCAATTCATCCAACACTGCTCCATGCTGATAGAATTTGATTCATACAAGCACAGCAAAAGCTTGGAGATTGAGCTTTGATTTGCATTCCAACTCTAACTACAACAAAACATCAATGATAAATGTTCAAATTCAGGATTAAATCTGGATGTTCACAGTCGCCATAAAGACAAGTTTGGCTCAAATTTCTACGACCATCACACGATAGGTTCTAGGAAAGTGAACAACCTATGGAGCGTCGAACAATGTCTTTCGCAACTCATGAAAACTGGATAACTACCTAGCTTTCTCAAGTTGACCATTTTAACACGTTGACGACAGGCTGACGCGCATGTGTGTCAGCATGTACCGGTTTTTTTCCGCAAATGCACAACTTTTTCTCGGTTCTTTTGTGCTCATTCATTCTTTCTCTACATTAGCGAACATTACAATCACGTGGCTCTCAGAATGGTTGAATATTCTTAGCTTAGCAGAAGTTATCTAAACCTTACCGGAATCTCTTTTCAGCTCATTCCTTGTTTCCTTTTCATTAACGTAGCATGTTGATAAAAAAGTATTATCAGTCAAGAAACCTATTCGTATGAGAGGATATGATTCTTAATGAAACAAACACGTCGAAATTAATTTTGAAAACATTAAAGCGAAAGTGAGCAAAATTTGCCTTTTCATGGCCTTAAAACTCCATTTTGGTCATCGAAAACACTTTGTCGCACCCAATTATTGCGTATTCACAGCTTGGAATTGGCGCGAGGCGGCGGCGCTCGCTAAATCGCTCTTGTCCCATGCGGTGCAAAAACCCAAAACGCGCGATGTCGTCAATTAAAGCTCGAGCTTGCTTTGAAGGCGATCGTTGAGTCGATCGAGCTTGTGGATTATTTTGTGTAAAACTTAAGCAAGAAGTGCAATGAGGAGAAAAACCAAAAGGCAGAATAGAAAACACTAAATATCCTTTGTGAGGCCGCCCGTGGTATGACGGAGAGACAGTGTGCTCGTCGTATTTAAGAGGATCCGAACGCCAAGTATGCGGCGATTGATAGAGCGGCAGCGCCGGCAGCGTGCGAGGTAAATCTTTACCACAGCTGCCGCTCACTTTTGAGTCGCGGCAGTGTTGCGCGTCCTACTCTTGGGGACCCTTCTTTCTCGATCTAAGAGCAACTGGCTCTTCAGATTCAACCCCGACTCGTGGCTCCAAGCTTGCGAAGCTAAACGGACTAAACAAATATCGATTGTCAAACTCTGCAAAATTCAGCTGTGCAATATTACCCACCCTATACTAAACCGGAACAAATCCACTATGAGACAGAAAAAGGGTGACAGAGTAGCTTAAATACTTAGCTAAACTCAACTAGTTCACAGGAAATGTGCTTAGTGCACAACTTTTTGAGTGTGACGAAAGCGATAAGTGATAGCAGCTGATAATCGATGATGAGCACTAGAACGCAAGTGTGGCCACTTCAGTTTTTGTTTCTGCCGCCTGGGACAATGCGGATATTTAATGAAAAATGTTCCTTGGAGCTTTGGAATTTACCACGAGTACATATTGATGTGAAAGACATTGCTTACCTGTGGTAGTCATGGTCCGTGCGTATGTCTCCTGATGGGTCGCTGGAGGGGCACTTGAGAACGATATGTAAGTAAACCTTGTGAAAGTATTCAGCTAGTTTTTGCTTGCATTTAGGTAGACCACTGGTACAGCGGTTCTCAAAATTTGATTTAGCGACCAATTTACGGACACCTGGGTTGAAAATTGGAGGCTTTCTAGCTAGCCCCTTAATCCTCCCTGGGGCGAACCAAGAGTTACTCTGCTATAGAGGCAATGATATCATAGTTTGACGTCACGAATTTTCGACAGTTTTTGCCTCGAGGTTTCCGCAATATGAGCATTTTTCTGAAACGCGGCCTACGCGCATTGGCCAACACATAAAAAAGTCGCATTTTCGTCAGTGTGTTAATGTTTCTTCGGCAGCTAAGATTGCAGTAAGGAGTATTCATAAAAAAGCAGAGGTAATCGATGTCCGTGGAATAGGTTGCGTAACTTTCACCAAGACTTTTTTGTATCGACAAGGTAGCGAGCGGAGCGAGACTGGTGGAATGAGTTGGCAGTACCGATTCCTGCTCTATCGCGGGCATTACAAATACCTTCCAAAAATTAGATTTTGAAAGTGTTCCAATTTGAAGAAGGAAGAGTAAAATGGAAAGAGGCCGCCAATCGTGGAACTGTTTCATGCAAGCCTTTTTAGTGAGGTCAACAGTGTGATGCGCGCAGTAATGTGCGCCGGTCACTCTTGTGAAAATGCAATCGGAAGAATGCGCTTTTGTAATTCACATGGTCCGGCATTCGAGTATCATCTGTCACGTAGTCTAATTATTGTGTTTTCATGCAACAAATAGACACTCCTTTTCAACAAGTATTCATTTACTTATTGGTACAGACGTCTTTATTTGTTCAGTCAAAAGTTCGATATTGCTGAAATATGGCTATCTCTCCCAATCATACGGGAACTCGGGTTGCCCGCAGTTTTGTAGAGCTCTCCTCATAAGCTGAAATAAAAGCTCAATTTAGATTATCCTAGAAAATCAGCGGTCTTGGTAAGGAACACAGAAGATGAAATTATTCCATAAAAGATACACACCGAATAAATTTGCTGGTAATTGGGCTGATCATAGTATTTGTAGGAGTCTACGAGTTGAAGTATATCAATGAATTCCTTAGGACACGGTGGGGCAAAAAGCTCATAGAGTCCTGGTGGTTGACGGCATCTCTTTTTATACTCACCGACCTGAAAAAGTGTATTTCATTCCTGCTAGTAGTTCTCTCTCTCTGAAAAAATAACCTGATTCATATCCTGTACTTCTCTCCACGGAACTCTTCCAACTGTAAGCTCCACTTGTTGGTAAACCCATGTTTCAACATCATCTTTTCTGCACAATTCCCTTTGCATATGACACGAAATAGGAGCGTAACGGACTGTGCCTCGGAATCCAGCTGCTGCACGGGGCTTCCTGATTATTCCCTGAAAGAGTCGAGCTGAAGGAGTAAAGGGCTCAAAAACAGGGCTAGCAGCATCACTCTGCTTTCTTGAGCGCGTTAGACGGTACTTTTGAACCCAGCATCACCTAATTCGCTCCACATCCTGTCCGCTATGAATATTAAACCACGCCTTCGATGTTGATGTCGATCTCTTGTGGTCTTTAAACTAGTACATGACGTCTACTTGGGTGTCCCAAGACTCTCGCTTGTATGATTTTTCGACTTGCGATTATTTCAAGAAAAAAGCGACATCCATAATCAGTACATAAACTGTCACCATCAGACAGACTCACCAGCGTGTTCCCGGAGGGTCGACGGCATCAAGGTGAGAAAGGCAACGATTTTCATTTTGAGGTTCTCACTTGAATCGTATTCTATTGCTTAGCGAAAAGAATGAACGGTCATCGGAAGGAAGCTGATCAACACTGCTCTCTGGATCCGGTGGGACTTTCAACTAAACTTCGGAACCAGGATTTTGAAAGACGTGGTCTCGAAAGTCGTGGAGTGGACATACTTTATGGATTTCTTGCTATTTGGAGCTTCATCACCAGCCCTGGGCGGGAGACCTGATTAGTTCCCAGGTCGAAGCTAGGAGAAGTTTCCTGGGGGGGGGGGCTGATTCATAAGAATTCATGAGAAGCTTCAATTGCAAAAACCGTGAAAACCATTTGGTTAGCATAGAATCTCTTTTTTACAATGGCAATAACGGCGTGTTCAACCAACGTGTTCGGGTGGAACAGGAAAGGTAGAATGATCTCGTCTTGCGCTCTTGTGATTACTGGTCAGTTCGTGAAGAATTTCACATGTTGGATAGTGAATCAGACGGAGACACTGATGAGCGGTATAAACTGAAACAATTAATAAGGGCTTATTAGCGGGGTCTGAATACAAATGTCTCCAATTTGTTGCAATCGCCACTGGCGTACGATCAAGATATTGGGGGTTTTGTTGGTGGTTTGGCAGGAGCGGGAAAAGAAACATATGTCCGGCGGGAATTTGAACGCGTACCATTCTCCTCGGTTTTTCGAATTGTTTACCAAAACAGATGCAATTTTTTGTTCTTTCAGTTGTTATCGTGGACGACGAGTCTCAAGGCAGTGATCATGGGTGAAAAGGAACCACAACTTTTCCGGGAAGGATTCCTTCAGTAATGCTCAGCAACCAGCACACCTTCCGTCGTGAAAGGGCCACACCTCGCTTCCGTGGCAGCCAAACTACTGCTTCGTGTGACGCATATACTTCCCCGATGCGCTCCGTCTTTGTCGTAATCGCTTTCATTATCTGTCACTAACTTTAAAATCAACCTTAACTCCGCGAAAATATCAACGAACTTGGTCATTTGTATATTTTCTGCACATGCCGAAGTCGAGGATGTAAATTTTGCGTAACTCTTGTAGTTCCGGTCGTCCAATAGTATAATTGCCAGGTTTAACGTCACGATGAAGATACCCGATGCCGTGCAGATCTGAATTCATTAATCTGTAGCACAACGATCCTGAAGAACAAAAAAATAAATAAATCACATAAGGAATCAAACAAAGAATAGCTACTTTCGTTATAACATCCTGCCGTGGCGACTATGGTGTCGGGAGCACGTGTCCGCAGTGTTGATGGTACGAGATACAATACGGACTGACGTGCCGAGACCCCTGTACTGTGGTAAGTGAGAGCATAATTATGCATCTTTTTGAGGACGGCATATGGTGTACCGAGGAAAATGCAAGGAGTCTCTTTCGGGACTGCAGTTTTTGAATCTTCAAATTTTAGTTTACTATAAAAAATTGAAGTGGAGCGCGGTTTCATCCCGGCGCATGCTGTAAAGTCCCACGTTCCAAAGGCACAGCGAGTGGAAACTTTGTCCATCCAGCCACAGGTGACAACTTTTCAAAAGCCACTTCGGCGTATATTCACCCTCGCAAGACTTGTTTGTGATACCTTCTGTTGGTACACTTTTTTCATGGCTCAAAACGATCAGCAGCAGTTTCACGGGTAGCGGCGTGGGCTCTCTTCAAGCAACACTTGGACGCGTTGAGTATACGATCAGTGATTGTCCGGGACGTGATTGGGCTGATGCGGTTCGTCTGGCGAGACTTCTTGAATCACGTTCGCAAACATCCCTTTCAACGTGTCTGGTCAATCAGCCGCACGAATATTAAAGGCACGCTCCGCGATTAGGCGCACTCATTTGCTCGATCCCCCTCGCGATAGACGGGCGGACAAGTGTTGATGTGATGCCCCTTTTGCGGTTTGAAAGTGCGGGAGAAACGCGCTGGAAGTCCGGCCCACCCGCAATCCACACCCAGA
>KZ345153.1:248002-259151 GCA_002352805.1 Teladorsagia circumcincta
TAAAATCGGGTATCTCGCAGGACATTGGCTATAAATGTTTTGCAATGGCATGACTGTGATAACTCTGCAACGGCCATATAAGCACCTACTGAGCCCATTGTCGGTCATTCCATATGGTGTTACTACGACAGCTGGAGGGCAGTGGAGGAAGAAGGGCTAAGGAAGGGGGAAGAGAGGAGGAGAACAGATTTCACCTGCGGCACCTCCACGAGGTATGGTGTCAAGGTGGAGGAGGACACAGGGGAAAGTTTAGGCCTACGCAGGAAAGGGAATTCTAGCAGTTGCCGGGGGACCAATCTGGTAACTTATAAAGCTAGTAAGGTAGATCAAAAAGCGAGGGCCCTTATTGAAGCAAATTGTTGCCTTCACAAGTATGCTTTACGGGAACATTTTGGATGATCTGATTGGAGGATTCAAGCAGCACTGCTTCATCGAAGCCTATTGCACTTCTAGTCCGCCCTCGCTTTCTAAGGAGGAAAAATAATAGTCGTGAAATGTAGTCGTAGTGCTGGTTAGCCAACTGGCGCTCATCAAGTGATCACATTCCACTTTAGTTGCATTTTTCTTGCTAGCAAAACTTACTCGACGACTAATTTGGCTACATTTCCCACAAAAGTAGGCGTTCACGGCGATCAGACGATTAGAGGACAAGTGAAGTAGGCAAGCATGACTGCGCACACCTCGTTCATGTGGCGACGGCTCACTGAGTCCTTCGAGCTGTCGTCTGATGGTCTACCGTCTTCGCCAAATCGATACGTATTTGTTCGTATATTCTTCCCGTAAAATTACTAATCGCTTAATCGCTTGATCGTCTGTATGGTCAACACTTAGCAATACTTGGACTACTTCTCTTCGGAGGATTCGGGGCAATAAGGTGGACGATACAAGCCACGGTCAAAATGCCCCAAGCATCAGACTCCGCCTCTTCTATCGAGTGCTTAGATTTCTGTTAAAGTGATGCTGCGATCATAATAGCATGTTAAACATGTGCGTTGTGCGTGCGCTATCACTACGTAAATTATTGGTCTCTGAAGTGGAAATAGCGCAGGTGTTGCACAAGGCGGGTAGCACAAGCAGGAACAAGGTTATTTGGGTGGCTGTGAGGGAAAGAGGCTGATATTATCTAAACGTAGACACGCACGGAATAGATCTGGTGGTAGTCAGGCTGATCATAGTATTTGTAGGAGTCGACAAGCTGAAGTATGTCTATGTATTCCTTAGGACATGGTGAGGCGAAAAGCTCGTTTAAAGCTGGTGGTTGTCGACATTTCTTCTTGTACTCGAAAACCTGAACATAAAATGAATACCATCTCTGCGATGAATTCTCATTACAAAATATCGAAGTAACCTGTTTTTCATCTTTCAAATCTTTCCATGGAACTCGTCCAACTGTTATCTCTACTTGCTGATACACCCAAGTTTCTACGTCGTCTTTCCTGCAGAACTCCGTTTTCATGTGACACGAAAGAGGAGCATAACGGACCGTGCCACGAAATTTAGCCACTGATCGGGGTTTCTTGATTATTCCCTAAATAAATCGGAATGAGAAGGGAAGGAAATATGCATCGCGCAGCGAGTAGTAGGGAAGCAGAATTGAGCTGATTACTTGCCGCAAGCATTGTGATAATTCGGGGTCAAACCAATTGAATAACAGAGTGCATTATGTGCCGTTGAGTTAATAGCGTGAAAGTTAGGTTTTTTCAATTGTAATTCTTTTTTCCTGAGGCTATTTTCGATTAAAGCAGGGTCCAATGAGAGTGGGTCTCAAGTTAAAGGGTGATCATTAATCAGGTTGGGTGGATGGTGATTTGAAGAAGAAAAGGAAGCAAAAGATAGCGTCGATCAAGTACAAGTCCACCCTCGGCCGCAGTCTACCTTATGATCTTAAAAGAGCGCATTCTGAGTTTTAAACACAGCTCAATCACGACCTCGGTAGGTATGGGCCTAACACGCTCACTCGCGACGTGCTATGCGGTGCAAAATGACACGGTGAAGAAGAAAAAAAAAGAAAGTGAATCACTAGAAAACGTATCAATGAGGGAGTATTCAGTAGTCTGTCTCGGCTGTGATGAAGCAATAAAGGGCTGTGTACAGAGGAGAATGCGAGGGAGCACAACTGTTTAGAGAGCGCTAGACACCAGTTCGTCGTAGAAGAGGGAAAGTGGAAGCAGTCGAAGCGGTCTTTGCGGGAACCCAGCATTCTTGATGCACAATTCAGAGCCGGAAAAACTTGGCGTCTGGTAGTGAACAGCCTATTTTACTTACAAGCAAATTCGGAACAGTAGTTGTAATTCGTGGGGACAAAGGGAATGTCGGAGTGCCCGATTCATTCTTACACATGAGGGAGCATCCCACAAGAAAATTTGCTAACCCACCCTGAAAATTCCACCCTCTGGCTCACAACTGCTTATTTGCATCATTCAATATAGGAGATATGTAACATGGAAGATCAAGGAACGGTTGTAGGAATCAGGCTCGCAACAGAGGTAAAAGGACTTTGCGCAAAGATGGAATTAAAGTCGTCGCAGTAACTGAAGAAAGACAAACCTTGAAAACGAAAACGCAGTGGTCAGAGTTGGATGCCTGTATTTATACAATGAAGCGTTTTATGCAGCCTAACACTATCATCTGATTCACTAGATGCTAAACATTCTCAGTGGCAAGGTCAGTAACCCAGCTTGTCGTCGGTTCTCTGCCCCTTGTCACATTTCAAGCCTCTTGCACAACTCCCACAAAACCATTTTTGTATCAATTCTGCGATTATACAATTCAACAACACTTCTGTCACAATTATTGTTGTGATTTATTAAATATGTATACATGTGTGATGTGCAATATCTATGAGAGAATGGTGGGAATCCTCAAATAACAAGTGAACGAGATAACATTAAAGCAAGAGGTCACGATGAGATTGGGTTGGATTTACAGTGAAAATGGAGATGCTGAATAATGCGACAATAACGGAAAGAAGCAGAAAAGCTCGTCTAGATACACAAAATAAGGCCTCTTGGCCTGCCCGTTGACCACCGACGTAGGACGATCTAGCAACCTAGTGAAGTCATTTGCACGTGTTAACCTGATAGCCATAATAAGCCGACGAACATCATGCTTTGTGATAACTCTTTCCACACAAAAGATATATGGTACGCCGCTCGAAGCAAGATACCCTTTCAAAATGGTATTCGAACGATGCTGCGGCTGGCAACTACTGACAGGTGGAGCTCAGGCGGAGGCGGAGCTCAGGGAGGATTGGCAAACCCAGCGTTCTGCAACTAGCGCACCTCGGACCACGAAAAGATCACATATCGCATTCTCTGGCTCCTGACCACTTCAAGCACTGATGCATTTACTTCCATGCCGCATCCACCGTTTATCGTAATCTCTCGCTTTAACAAAGCAAAAGCTGCAACTCAAGAGAAACGTATGAGGAATGACGAACTAAGATCAGAGATACTTGTCTGAAGCGGCTTAGGAAGTGAGTTTGATGGTTGTCTGAAACGGTTTTGAAGGAACTAAGTGTGGTGGTTGATACTCCTAAACGAACTAGCCTAATGCAGTCCATGGTGGTCCTGTTCACGAAGAAATAACCTCTGGCATCGCACCTTGCTCTACATGCGACTAGCGTCATAGAGGCACCCCTATGATCGACTTTCTAATCAAAAATAGATTATCAGGTTTGAGAGCAGAATTAAGAAGAGCAATCTTAGAAAGCATTGTAAGATGAAATTTTTCAATAAAATCTAAAGCCTTAAGATCGAGGATGACACTGCGCGCTCTGTTTGGTCATATCTGGATCCGACTATCTACGGGAAAACCTTTCTTGTGAAGTGTTTTGTACAATTTCTAATACCTTGGTGCTTTTTATTCAATGCGGGTGGTTCACAATTCCATACTCTGATGTAGGCCCAATGTATTCGGTCGTGAAGAAAGTTCTTGTGTTTTTCGTGTTCCAATATTGGAGGCTTTATTTTTTTCTGACTCTGAGCAAGCTGCCACCGCGCTATACGCCGTTTTGAAGAGCTTCTCTAGCACTATCTAATGGTGTGGTCACCTGTTTCTGTAGCAATTTCTTATAAGTTTTTAAGAGCCTCGAATACGGCATACTAGGAGGACAAGTTTGCATGGTTTACCTTTCCAACTCAAAGCAGGCCTCTAAGAAGCGGAGGCAGATCAAGATATAAGTGGTGCACTTGGCCGAGATTTGCAATAAATATGCCTTGAATTAGATGTTCAAAAAGTCTTTGCAACGATAGCGAGGGCCTTGAAGATGATAGTGTTGGTGGTCGGATATTGCACAATGCCCAGGATTAGTCGAAAGCTCTGGTTGGAAAGCGATCCCACAGAATTGTTAAGAAGGTCCTTCCTGTACTTATCGTACCTAGATTGTCGACTGCTGTTACACGGATGGGGATGGAAAGTCCAAAAACATTGAGTAGGCGTGCCGCGACGACTCACCACTTCGAAGGGTCGTCCCCCACCTTCGAGCTTATTTTATGGAATGAAAAGGATCTACGTTCCTACTCGTTTGCAACAAATATGACGATTTGTCAAAATACTGCTAGAACTCTGGCACATTCAACCGGAATCCCTCGTTATTGAGGATCCGACTCATCCAGAACGGGTGGCTCGCACGCACATCGCATAACCAAACCTGCAAAAATTGAGCCATCTGGGCTTCGGATTATTCGTGCCACCTTTCTACTCGCGAGACTTTTGCCTATTATTTGCCACTTTCCCAATGATCTGGATAGCTTCCTCAACGAGTTATGGTTCAAAACCAAACGTGATGCTGGAGCGATCTTCGCCGAATTAATCGTCTGTAGAATTCCAGTATTGTGAGGAACTGGTCCAACTAAATCGTTTTTTATTGACAAAGGTTTGGGTATCCTAACAGCTTCATTCCAATTGAAAAAAGTTTTCTATGAGCCGAGATACATGCATTTGAAGTTTAGTGTCGAAAAACGCAAGAACTTTCTTCACGACCTGATAGCTTGTGTGAGCCTCACAAAGTACACTAGGATCGCTTATTATGAAAGGGCCGAACGAGTTATACATCAACATTCCTTTGTAAGCGATCGAACGGTACTTATCAAACTGAGATAAGCTTGAATCTGGAACCGTAGGTCTTTATTTTCATTCACACTTCTGAGCTCACCCCACTGTTTGAATATGGGGCTTTTTGATGGCTTTCCCTATGCCTAAACTTTAGCTTTCTCCTTGGATAATGGCAAATCCTACTGTTTGCCCCATTTGCGAGTATCATTGATGGCCTCTTTCAACAACTCTTTGTCCGACCCAGTCGAAATCGGGCAATACTGTTTGAAGCCCTCTGCAAAAGCAACACACTTTACTGCTTTGGAAATAAATTGGCGTGGCAGCTCAAAAGTGGATATGTTAGAGGCACCAGTGACAGGATACCGCGTTGTGGCAAGCCACTATGCACTAGCCTGAGTATGGAAAACACGGCACTGACTTTCATCAGCTGGTACTAAGAAATGATTTGATACTCATTCGCATATTTAAATCATAACTCTCTTCTTCAGAACTTTCCCGACTATCAAAAATAGAGGGGATTCTTAGTAGCCTGTGATAGCCGGGCGAGATTGAGGAGCCTTTTTTGAAATGGTAGTAACGAACGATGTACGCCACCTATCAGGTCTTCAGCAGCCATGAAGCTAAAATTGAAGAGGAACACGAGCGGCCCTGCCATAATATGGCCCCTTCCGGATGAGTTACAGTGGGATATGATCCGGTATATCATTCGGGGATTTGGGCCACCTGGCCAACACTTTGAGTACTTCTCGGCAGTGAAAGCAGAGCGGGTCACTCATCACATGGAAAAAGGGGCTAAGCGCCAATTATAAGGAATTATCCAGCTTCTGATGAGCCTTGTAGAATATATTTTCCAACAGCTTAGCTTGTCCTTGTCTTTGCACATAACTCTACCATCATCCGAAAAATAAATACTGGCTTAGGGCCTTCGTTTTTCTTCAGCCTGAGGTCAAGGAACCTGTGCATTTTTATTCTCAGTGGAGGTTTCCTTTCTATTCGGCTGGGAAACTTCTTCAACCTTCTCACAAATACAACTCTCAAATTGTGATAACCGTCCCGGTCCTTTGGGCTACCACTTGCTGCAGCTTTTTTCCCAAGCTTAGTTCTTTTTGCGATTGCATCTGATTATATGCTGAGACAACTCTGCATCGGTGGCCTTTTTGAGGTTCGAGCGGTACAATCAAGTAACAGCGATGAAGAATCGCTATGAACTGCTCGTGTCGCTATTCAACGACATGTACCAGTCATCATTGTGGAGATAATCCAAAATAATATCCGGGTTCGCGCTTTGAAATCTCTTCTGAATATTACGTTGGTGAGGACATCAACCTCGATGATGAGCTCAATAAGATAGACGCATGATCATTCCTATAATTAAGTATAGGGATGTTGGCAGTACTACAAATCGAAGTTGCTGGTTAGGCAAGTACAGAACATTGGAGCCGGGTGCATCCTTTAAGTATTTGATGAAGATTTAGACTCCGACACACGTTCAAAAAGCGCCAAGCACGAGGCCCATCAGCTCATTATTCTCTGATGCCACCAAACCGACCTCAGCCTCAGCCTATAAATCGCAACAGGCGTACATTCAATAGCTAATAGTGGAAGAGTGATGTACACAACATGATGACGTGCGACACTCTATAACGACTTCTGTGACGGCGATTTACTGGAGCACCACGATACAACATATCTTCTACGCCCATCTCCTCAAATGATTGGCTGACCATATCACTAGGTGTGTTAAAGGAAACAGGGTCCTAAGTGGAAAGTCTGTCACTAAATGAAGACAACCTGAAACTGTCAGGAGAGTTTCTAAGAAAGGTGTTCTCATCCTTCAGTGTCTTGATTTGCCTCGACATTGAATCAATTTCACGCCTACTTTCCAATAGAAGCGCTAATACAGTGCGAACATGTAGAGGGATAGACTCGTCTTTGGTGAACTCATTTACAGCAAAATAGAGCGAAGTGCGCGAGATGAGATCCGAGCATCTTTTTCTCTTGTGGTCTTCCTGATTTTTCACAGAAAAACAAGTGTCTCACTGGCCATGCTCAGAAATTATATCGCTACGTCACCAGAATCAGAACAGGAAAAAACCCAATGGAAACAATGATGACGCCGCGCTGAAAAAGGATCAATAAACATGACCTTTTCAGACAGAAATACACTTCTTCATTCCATACCTTGCCACTGTGGTAATCACGATCTGCCGTGTTGTTGGAAGATGGAAGCGGGATCAGTCGCACAGCCGAGAATACCAGACCTCAGTATGAAAAGGTGAAGCTTTCAGAGGAGAATACCAGCGCTCAAAAAAACGACCGAGAGAACGGCTACGCAGATCTGCTGCGCGCCGTGAGCACAGAAGTTAGAGTTTTTAGGAAATGTAATTTATAACAACAGACTGGTGTGTAAAGAAAGAAGAGCCAGTAGGCACGATAACCTAACTTTTGCATTCTTTGCGGCAATCGACCAGCATTGGCAATAGCATTCGCAAAATAGTGAAAGAGGCGGGGGTCCCCCAAGAGGCCCATTGCGCGGCGAAGGAAGAGACGCAGATGCGGCAAGGGACGAGTCGCAGCGCATGCTGTGGCGGTTAGGCCTAAGGTTAAATACAGTGCATCACACTACTTCTCATATCGCACAGCGCGCGCTGCGACTCGTCCCTTGCCGCATCTGCGTCTCCTCCTTCGCCGCGCGGTGGGCCTCTTGGGGGACACCCGGAAGAAGCGTTATTTCTCATGGTTAATGGTCACGCGCGGTCGATGTGAGCGGGAAACTGCGAAGGTTTTAAATACTCACGGGGTATGTAAAAGGTACCGGCGAGCAAAGTGTGATTGCCTATGAGTTATTGGAACCCTGCCCAAGTATTTTTCTTGAGAGTTCGTTATGTTGAAGCTGTGAGAACTGCACTTCCCGAGATGTTTTTCACTACTTCCTTGACATAAAATGAGCCGCTAATGATATAATAAAATATCCATAGCTCTGCATTACACGAAGTACTCCTATAGCACAGAAAAGAGCATCGAGATGCGCCGCACGGTTTAAACCACCATCCTGGAGTGGCATACGCGGCCATTCCACTCTCTCCTCTTTACATGAAAGTGAAAATCTAAACGGACCTCGTCATTCGTGTATTTTCTGCAAAGCCCGAAATCGAGAATGTAAATTTTGCGTAACTCTTGCAGTTCTGGTCGTCCTATAGTATAATTGCCAGGTTTAATGTCACGGTGAAGATACCCGATTCCGTGCAGATCTAAACGGGTGAATCTGATACTGCAATTATGAAGAACATTACGAATAAATATGTAGATTAAGCTAACTTAGAGAAATCAGGTTTCAGTTAAAAATTCCTACCCGCGTCGACAGTGGCTTCGCGCGAGTGTTTTCAAAATAGAATACGGTATCCATTCACTTTTTCAGATCTGCAGTCTATATCCCGAAGCTAGGGTGGGCGTGTAAGCGGAAGTGACGTGGCTGCTGCCGCATTTGATAGAAGATGAATACGGATAAGTTGTTGCCAGCATTCTTCGCTGATATCCAGCAATGCGTGTTGGAAGCAGCTTATCTACGCAGCGTCTATCGAGAGCGGCAGCAGCCACATCACTTCCGCTTACACGCGCACCCTAGCTTCGGGATATGGATTGTATCTATGCTCGCCGTGAACTACGCGATACGACGAAGATGTTCTGTTTTGAGGATCGTCAAATGACATCTTGCGTTTTTCTTTTCCAAGATGCCTCACGAACCTCATTCTTCTTTCTTGGAGGCGCTGCCTTTCTTTTTTGTGATCCTACTTTTAATGACAATTTGCGATGCGAAGCTCATCACTAAGAAGCTGGGGCCATGGATCTCCTTCGCTGAGGGTCCTCTCTCATTGAAAGATCTCTAGCCGGTTGGTGGCGAGGTTACGTGGCGCAACCCCAGGTGGCGGATAGGGGGTAAATCGCGGTCCAAAAGCCACCATGTACTTGCCCTGAGACGCAGGTCGATTCAGGGGATGGACTCCCTGTTTCTGCAGTACTGTGTTGATTCATACCAGCTGTCTCCATTCAAGCGTATCCATGCATGCTTGCGTGGGTGGTGCTCTTGTGTGTGAGCGGTTGGTATCGTGCATGTCGGCACAGTCAAAAGCTTGCATTCAAGTGACTGGGAAGTACATGAGAGGCGATTCGGGGCCGCCTCTGAAAATAAAGCCCCTCGTTCTGCTCCAGAATAGCGTGGCTAGCTACCTAGAGGTCTATCCTAGCCCATACGAAAGAGCCTGGCAAGCTACTCGTGTGCCTTTAATATGCCGAAAACAGCAATATTAATGGGCCTCATTCCCCTGAACCTGAGGCCTCCATACGGCAGTGTTGGGTAGGACCGCTCGGGAGGGGCTGCTATCATCTCAGGGCCCGGACAGGCTGCCTAAACGAAGAAGGATTAAGATGGCGACCTGTACTTTCAACGCACGGACGCTTGCATCCGAAGCTCACGTTGAAGACCTGATGATGCAAGCCAGGAAGATCAAGTACGACGTCATCGGACTGACCGAGACGAGAAGGCACCGCCCGCCACACGCCGTTTCGATACTGGAGAAGAACTGTTCCTCAGAAAATGCGACAGCAGAGGCCTTGGTGGTGTGGGTGTCCTCGTCAACACGCACTTGACCGTAAACATCGATTCGTAAGGAAGCCTTGCGACACGAATCGGACGCTTGAGATCGAGGAGATGTAGTTCAACTCCTGCTTTGACAATCTTCGTCGCCTACACACCTACATCGGAGAGGAAGAGGAACACGAAGAGGAACACGAAGCGTTCTAGGAATTGGAGAAGTTCTACAGGGAAGACCATACATTCTTCAAGGTCATCGTCGGCGGCTTCAACGCTAAGATTGGCCCAAGAAGAACGGCTGAAGAAATTCACATCGGTACTCACGGATGGAATGGAATGGGCAGGGCGGAAAACTGTCTGAGTTCATCATGTCGACCAAGACCATCCATGGTAACTCACAGTTCCAGAAGCCCTCTCACCCTCGTTGGACTTAGGAGTCACCTGATGGACAGTTCCATAACGAGAGATCGACTCCTCCGCGCAAGATTCCACTTCTCGATGCGTTTCGAGAGAGCAGCAAAGTTCAGGAAGCCAAGCCCCAGGACAGTCCTCAACTGGGACCACTTCACTTCCCTCATCAGCTTGTGGGAAAATTCCGCTATCGAAACATCGACGAAGAATACTTTCGGCTTGTTGAACATCTTCACGATAGTGGCAGGAAGGCAGAGAGTTTGAAAGTCACTGAGGGACGTTGGTCTCCGGAAACTCGACTATCATCAACTCACATCCGAGTTGATGAGAGCTTGCAAAGCTATACAGAGAGGCGATGAATGAAGATCTCAAAGAGCAAAGAGCAGAAGATCAAGCAGAGGCAACAGAGGCGGGGAGGAGCATCCCAATGTACGCCGATGCTTTGCTAGCTACAAGACCAAGATGACCTGTCTCCGACGTCCAGATGGAGCAATCACTGCATCCCGAAGGGCAATGGAGAAAGTCATCCACGACTTTTACTCTGATCTCTTCGATAGCCATATCCATCTGCCTACTTATTAACTGCTAGAGGATGAATGCGTCGTTCCTTCAGTCTCTTCCGGAGTCCGTCATGCCATCAAGTCGGTGAAGAATAGTACAGCACCGGGTCTCGACAGGGTCAAACCGGAACATCTGAAGAATGCACCGACTGTTATCATCAAAATTCTGGCTCGGCTCTTCACGCGCTACCTGTCGGAATGCAAGGTATCCACTCCGTAGGAAACCAGCCGGACTGTGCTGCTGTACAAGAAGGGAGACCTGGACGACATTGGCAACTGTCGCCCAATCTGCCTGCTGTCTGTAATCTATAGGTTTTTCACTCGAGTCATCCTTAAGAGGATTGGAAGAATACTTGATGAAGGAGAGCCACGCGAGCAAGCACGGTTTCGAGAGGGTTCTGCACGATCGACCATATCAAAACAAGGGGTGAAGGTCGACGGCCGGCAACACACCACCTTCGGCCTGCTGACGATATCGTTCTCATAACGCCGAACATCGAGCAAGCGGAGCGGATTCTGGCTGATTTCGACT
>KZ345154.1:66214-77412 GCA_002352805.1 Teladorsagia circumcincta
AGTAATTTAACTTGTTGTGCGTTTGAAATGCTGCAATTTCATTGAGAATGGAATGAACCTCTAGACGTTCCTATTTTTTGAAGTATTCCTCGAAATGTGTGTGACATCTTCTACAGGGCGCAGGGAGTTGATCAAAAGATTATTATAACGTGCCGTAAGCATTCCCCTTCGAAGAAAGCAAACCAACCCGTTTGGCGTTTCTGCTGGTGCCGTATGCTGAATGTTGGGGGGATTGAGTCCCCGAGTCGACAGACAACTTGAACTCGGTCGGTACGGTAGGGGAGTAACCACGCAAGTGATCAGCTACGTCAAGGCCCCGCCAAAAGGATTGATTTGCTTACCTCAGGGCTAAGTTTTGGAGAGAGGACTGATCTCACAGGTCCGTCCTCTCTTCAAGGCTTAGTCATGACGTAAGCATGAAGATGAGGAGGTTTAAAGGACCGAGTTAAAGTAGTCCGTCGATCGTCGGGGACCCCATCCGCTCCCCAGCACTAAGCACACTGCAGCAGAAACGCCGAACGGGCTCGTTTGCTCATCTCTTCCCCTTCCATTCAGAAACGTGGCGGTATTTGGATGCGATTTGATCCATACAGCAACTTTCCGGGAACGGTTATTGTCAAATCAATGCTTGTTTTTGACCATCGTGATACCAGTTGAGCGATGCTGGTGCGTAAGGTATGCCTCCCAAGGAGAAGAAACTCATTCTGGTGAGGTATGCTCTTCCCGAAAGATCTCAGAAAAGGCCATGCCCACTGTGATATCTCCGCCACCACACATCAATCAGGGAGATATCTAAAATCCGAAAACCGGTGAGCGTAGCCTTTCCCTGAAAGCTTTTGCGGAGAGCATACCTTACCAGGGGCCGTAAGGTATGCTCTCCCGAATAGGGGAGGGTCCCCACCCTCGTAAGGTATGCTCTCCCCGAAAGTTTCGTGAACGCCATAGAGTCGAGGAAACCCAAATCGGGGCCCCCAGCCCCGAAGAGCCCCTGCATGGCTGACTCCCCAAGCACGCCCCGCGAGCATAATCTGCGGCTGCTTTTGGGGACACCATAGCCGGGGTGGCCCGAACCGGGACGTCCCAGCCCCGAACAGGTGAGCATACCTTACGGCCCCAGGATGGGATGCCTCTCCTGTTCGAGGAGGCGCAACTTATGGCCACTGGAGGAATGGAGGGTCTGTCGATTGGCTTGCATGGCGCACTACCCTGGATTTGACCCTCGGATCGTTCGCTTCGTGAGCGTTTTTCCACTGCGCTACTCCTGCCCGTTTTCCCCTTCCCCACCCCCCCTCCCCATACACGCAGAAATGTTGAGCGTTTTTCCACTGCGCTATTCCTGCCCGTTCCCCCTTCTCACCCCTCCCCCCTTACACACACAGATATGCAGAACCACATTCGCACAGGATGTAACGTATGGGACAATTGTATAGAAATTTTATGCGTCACTACTATTCATGCAAAAGCGCTGTAGGGAGTGTGGAACCTGCTGCCCGTTGTTTAGGTTGCTCATTTTTCACAAGACTCGCTCTACGTGGTCAATTAGTTGGCCAGGATAAAAGTTAATCAGTCAAAAAGATAATTGATGATCTCTCGATTCGCTTTGGTGCACCATACCTTCGACCAACAGGATACTCTATTCATTCATCGATTTAGGCCTCGTTCTTTAATCCTCTACCCTTGTGTCCTTTTAGAGTGCTCACGCTTTTCACGTGCTGATGATGAAAAGCTGTTAATTTATGGGGCTACTCTACTCTCAGGCCGAGCTCTTTTCCGGAATAAAGAATGAACTCGGATATTATTAGCTTCCGTCTTAGAGTAACAGGGATAGTTGAACATGTGAAGCCGTAAGACACATTCCCCTGAATGAGACACCTTCTGTCGCTCCTGAGGCTGAATCAGAGAAATTCCTCTTGGAAAATTTTTGCATTCTTTCCCAACATGAATGTGTCAGTTGTGCTACGTATCGTACGTACGTACGTATACGTATCGGCCACGTATCAGGCGACGCAATGAAAGAATCCGGTTCAAGCTTTCGACTCTGGAGGATAGGGACAAAGCTGTTCATAGGAGATGATGTTAGTACAGTAAGTGAAAAGATCGAAAAGTGTTCCTGGTGATGGCATTCACAGAACCAAGTGGACAAGTTCAAGCCGCCAGCATTCTGACAGTGTCCGGCTGGAATTCGAACGCATACCATTCGTTTTGTTTTTCGAATTGTTTACCAAAACAAAAGCAACTTTTTTCTTCTTTTTGTTCATGTCGTGGTAAATGAATCTCAAGCGAGTGATTCATGGATGAGATAAGACCATGATTATTTTTGGGGAGGATTCCTTCGATTTCCTTTCCGCCTTGATCTACGAAATCTTCCATCCATTCGGAGCTGGTCAGTTAGCAAAAGATCTGCCTGAAAAGTCTATTAGGTCCGAGAGGAGACTCGCGAACGTCTGTACAGGCTCGAATCGCATTCGGATGCTACTGCCGTCTGAAGTGGTGGTGATTTGCTTGTTTGTTATATTCGAAAAGCTTCTGGTTTGATGGCAGTGATCACGATAGCTCGAGGGTGGTACGGTTTGATAACGTCATTGAATGTCATTGGTCAACTCAGCAGTTAGTGGGCGTGTCTAGGACTGCTCTTAACGCCCTTCCACCAATGACGACGTTCAACGACGTCATTGGAACCTCGCCACCCTTCAGCCTCGATGATCAAAAGGTGTCCCCTAAGAAGCCCGGCGCGTTTGGAAGGAAGAGACGCAGATGCGGCAAAGGATGAGTCGCAGCGCATACTGTAGGCGTCAGATTAAATAGAGTGTACCATTCTACATCTCATATCGCACAGCACGCGCTGCGACTCGTCCTTTGCCGCATTTGCGCCTCTTCCTTCGCTGCGCGACGGGGGGGGGGGACACACGTGATCACCGCATTTGGGAGAGCTGCTCCCTTTTTTGCCCTCTTTATAAATTGACGCCTAATGATTGTTAACTTACAAATGCTAGCAGAGATCTAATCTAAGTGAGTTACAATGATAAAAATGTCGTCAATATTGTATGTAAGTGATTGTAGTACGACTGCATGGCGCACTCCTTACTTTCGCGTATTGATCCGCTAATGCAGTGAGTCCAAGACGATAATGTATGATATAATATTTAGATTTGAACTGCAACGTGTTCCGAGAAATGTAACATCTAACATTTTATTGGAAACTATCATGGCGGAACATTCGCTTCGGTCATCTTCAAATGAGTCAGTGATGTCTTTGGCACACTTGCGTAGCTGCAAAGCGGAATTCAACGGCTCCTGCTGCCAGCAGCTGCTAGGCATAGCTCGCGTCATCAACAGTCACCTGTGGTATGAGTTCAAGAAATCGGAGGTAATTCGCAATGAATTTTTTTCTTCGGTAATTGGAGAAATTGCTTTCTAGGGAATCAATCATGAATTTCCTGGCACATGATAATTAAGATTTATTAGAATAGCAACGTCATTCAATCACTCAATCTCATTAAATCTCGGTGCATTGCCTAGTGAATAGTGAGCATAGGTTTCAGGATTCTTTATGGCTGGCAAATAGCATGACTTCAGCAGTTTGCACTTCGTTCATAGTCGTTCGGGAGCTCAGTCGACTTTAAGGAACACCCCGGGATCAAATTGATGTGGTGATGTCCTCAAATATAAAAGGAGTGATGGGAAGTGGACCGCGAATCAAAAAAGAGCAGAAATCACATCGAAAATTCTGGTTTCCTTTTTCTACGCTGGAGTAGTCCAGGAAGCATACACCAAGAAGCATAGAGCGAAAAAGAGATAATGGAAGCCGTGGAAAAAAAAAAGAGTACGAGAAGTGACACGTAGACGACATTACGAGATTCTGCCACGGTAGGCTGCTTGGATCAATGGGCAGAAAGGATCCTGTCCGTCGTTCCGCCGTTCCGTCGTTCCGTCGTTCCGTCGTTCCGTCGTTCCGTCGTTCCGTCGTTCCGCCGTTCCGTCGTTCTGTCGTTCTGTCGTTCTGTATGTTTGCCACGAAATAGCTCCTGAGGATCCGCCTGGAGAGACCTTGTCAAGTGTGGGATGGGTGGGCAAGGTCTCACGAAGTACAAAACACACATCAGCCAAGTGGAGCCCCGCCTACAGTGGGCGTGACGTGCATCGAAATGAAGTGTACCGACGACCAATATTTCACTTTCCGCGACAAAGCAATCTTCAAACTGGACCAGAAAGAGGGTGAGGGTGTGCTGCTAGTCACATCGCTTCGCCCCACCCCCGTGGGCGGAGCGTTATAAAAAAAAGCAGAGCTCCCTGAAAAAATTCATAACGGGAGTAGTCATAACGGTGTAAGTCTATAGTTCAAAAAAAGTCAATGTAGGGGAGCAATGTCTAACGTGTTCTCTGCATGCGTAGCGTAGGCAGGCCCGCCCCCGCTCTGAGGTATACAGCTTTTTCTACAACCCCTCATAATTCGGGTCGGAAAATCTTATTAAGCCGGAAATGGTGAATAGTGATGGGTGGAGGAGTGGAGTCAACATTCATCGGAAGGCGAGGTATGGCCAAAGTGGGCAGAGTTTGCGACAAAAAATCTATAACTCGGTCCCAAGAAATCTAGGAGACCGGGGAAAAGGTGAATTGAGTCCGTCAACGGAAGAGAAGTCAACTGCTATTTGTGGTTGGTATGCAACAAGGTGAGCGGAATTAGCCAGATTCATGAATCGGTTCCAGGAAGTTAAAGAGTTCGGCCAAAAAGTTGAAAGAGGTGGCGAGGATGAAAAAGATAGGTGAAACGCAGCGAAAGAGGAGTTAGCCACAAGACCTATAAATCGTTCCAGAGGCTGTCCAAGACGGGGAAAGTGCACAATTGGTTGACGGAGAAGGGAGGGTCAACAGCTATAGGTGGATGGAGCATGATAGAATTCCTCCTGGAGGTCAAATATTCGTAGTGTATGGGGCCAAATTCGAGAATTTACGCTGCATCTTCCCCATATCGTCGCAGAGCTGTGCTGTGCGCGCAACGCGTGCGGCGCCAACTGGTCGAATTCTAAAGGAGGATTTACTTTCAGCAAAATCTTGCTGGTGCTGACATCTACACTACAGTGATCCTGGGAGTGTTTGCTTCCATTATAACGCTGCTTATGGTCCGGTCAATAAAATCGAAAGAGTCGGTTGATGAGCAGGTATTTTTTACGGATTTCCTACATCATTTTATGCCATTTTTATGTAGCAGGCCCATTCGTCTCCTTGTGGGTAAGCACAACTACAGACAAGTAATCGAGCCTTTTCCGACATATATAGCCCCTTATACATGGGGGTCTTTCAGGACATGGAGCGCTTTTCGGACCGATTTTCTCCATTCTTGTAGAGGCTCATGTGAGGAACGCAGAACCACGGTTCATATTTCCTGAACGCTTGTAAGAATGCCAGAACAGTGGTGAGGAAACGGCCCAAGGTTCAATCCTCGTGATTACAAATTTTCGCGACTTATGTGGGTGCCTTTGAATCGTACCATGAGGTGTCCGCGTCGAATATGACGGGTGTCAACCCTATAATTTGCGTCAATTTGGTTACACCAACATAAAATGCAAGAATTTGTCATCATGGAGGATCGACCTTTGCACCATTTCATCACCACTATTTTGACATTGCTAGAAGCATTAAGGAATTGGGGCCGTGGTTGTGTTCCATCACCTCCACTGGTTCCCAGTCTGACCCCCTACAACATGCAGACACTTCATGTCCTGAAAGACCTCCCTCCCGGACCTTCGAAGAGTGCCCGAGTTA
Organism: Teladorsagia circumcincta; assembly: GCA_002352805.1. Classification (NCBI taxonomy): domain Eukaryota; kingdom Metazoa; phylum Nematoda; class Chromadorea; order Rhabditida; family Trichostrongylidae; genus Teladorsagia; species Teladorsagia circumcincta. Next base: position 71,978 of record KZ345154.1, read on the forward strand.
TTCAAGTTGTTCGAGGATAAGATTGGGATGCTTTTGCAGGTAGTCACACTTTTGTCGTCAATGCAAATGCGAATCGAGCATGATGAAACGTTAAGGCACAGGAAGTCGATGAGGTGACGTCATCCCAAGGATGAAAGTGCAAGGTTCCTGATAAACTCACGTACAGCTGTTTCAAGCATTTCCTTTAGGGAAGCAAAGCGCAAAGCGCAAATTCTGTTAGCGGATATCAAGTCCAACAGCCTTGCCAGAGTCGTTAGCCGGAGAGCAAAAAGTGCAAGCTTTTTCAGTGAGTGATTTCCACGATTTCCATCTTCTCTATAAGTCTGCAGTCCAACAAGAATGTTTTCCATCCATGAAACTTTGTAGACGTATCTCTTCGGTTCAGATCTTCTGAAGTGGCCAGTTGGTAATCACTCAGACACCTACCACTCGAATCGCTACAGTTCTAACTCTACATCTCCAGATTGGTGCTTCAACGACCTCCAGTTCCTATTTGAAGCGCGGGATTGAGATAAAATGTGTGAACAAGCACGGAAGTACAACCAGTGGAAGCGGTAGTCAGGGACCGAAGGAAGCAAAATAGGCGTTTACATAGACAAAGGCGCACCAGTTTGGGGCCCAGGGTTGCCCATCCTTTCTGAGCTCCGCCCCGCCGCTTGTGCTCCACCCATCGGAGTGATGTTAACAACGTCATTGCTCACATCTTTAAGATAAGGTAGACCACCTCGAGCGCATATAGTACAACTTTCCCATGGGATGGGTTATCCATTAACCCTTCGGCGACCGCATAACCCGCCGGCGAGCCACACCAAGTCGGTCACTTGGAACAGTATGGCCGCCGGCGGGCCACGGCAGAAGTTTCTTGAACAGCTGCCTATTTTGATTAATTTCCAAGACTTCAAGCAGTGATTGGCTAGGGACCCCTTCTGGAAACCCACTTACAGAATGGTCCGAAGACTGCTTATGTTTAGCGCGAGAAAAATAACACTTGTAAGGGGGCCACGGTCGCACCTCACGAAAAATGCGCGCGGTTCCAGGCGCCAGACAAGTTTACAGCGCGCGGGGTCAAAGGGTTAGGGCTTCCTAGTCAAAGGGTCTTTGCTAGTATGATTGCCACTAGGTTTCACATGTGCGAACGACCTCTTAGTTTATGCTAGCTCGTCCATTATCGGAAGTAATCAAAAAAAAGGTCCCATTTTGCGCGTTCTTGACGGATTTTTTGATTTTTCGTCAGTGGAGCATTCTTTAGCGTTCCCACTAACTCCTCGCTTTTACGGTGAAAACGAGGCGGAAAATCAACTCAAAACGGCATTCGACGGCTAATTCAACATCCAGCTCTAATCTTTCAAGAAGTACAGAATAAACAAGCTGTTTGAGCGCTAGCGCAGACAGAAATATTGCGTGCCTCATGCCTCCAGGCCGGTTCGATCCCAAAACATCCATTAAAGGACTAGAGCACGTGCTGCAAAAGTTTTTCAAAGTCGAAGGTGCGGTCCGAAATGAAAGTGATCCTGACGGGACGACAAATGCTGGTATGTCATAGGGCCACACTGAAAATTTGCTGAAGTGGATCAGAAGCATTGCCAGCAACTTTTGTGATGACCGTGACGGTATCTGGAGTCAGACGACGGCCAATGGAAAAAGCGACACAGAGAGTCTCTCGAATCAAACCACAGGAATGGTAAAGTTGCAACTCACAAGGGTAGAGTTCCAGAGTTTGGATCGCTTTTTAAAACAAACGGCTTTTTGCATGTCGTTGGAGCCCAAGCTGAAACGCAAACGTTTGGCACCACGTGGAATTGAACCTTGGACCATTTCTTCACCTCTTTTTGGCCTTCCCGAGGCCACTTGGCGAACGCGGACCTCGGTTTTGTAGTCCCATAAAATGCTAAAGAAATTTGCGTTTTGGGCGCTCCCCGCCAGGGAAAATGGGGAGGGATCGAAAGGCTGATTTTTTGTTAACAAAAGTACTGCTCTCTGAATTGTTTTCTGTTTGCCTACACAACAAAGTTTGAACGGGGTTATCTGCTGGTGGATGAATTACCTACTAGAAGTGCTTTGCTCATAATGGTCACCTTGCGCAAAATTCCCTCTGTCGTGTCAGCGACGCCTATGAAGGCTCAGCCCTTCAGGGCTCCGCCCGCCCACCCCGGCTCTGGTCTTTCGGATTCTATCCACGATTGTAAAGCGGTCAGTACCGCTGAGCGGAATAAATGTTAGTGCTTAAAAGTTAGCACACCCTCACTGGTTTTTCTCGCGAGGAATGCAATGCCGTACACTGAGAGTTATTGTCATTAGCAGTCAAACACCATAAAAATTTGGGAACATTCTCCGAGTTCTAGTAAAACAATTGTGTGGTCAAAATCTGATGTCGTGCTGACGTTTTCAGGCTCACGATCAAGAGAGGCATCTGTATGCAGTGTTCCAGAAGGTAATGGCGTCCGCGAGAGAGTGCCGCTGAGAACTCGTTCATATAACGGCGTCCTACCATCGATAGTAGTTCACGATGAAGTGGCTGTGAGTCATTCACCTCCAGCGAGCCCGCCCGGATCGAGGTAAGACTAAGCACCAACCTCAAGGAAGATTGTGAGCAAATATGACTTTCTTCAGGCAGTCGTCAGTGTTCAGTGATGCCCAAAGTGTCTACTCCGTTGATCATGACACTATGTTTCGATTTCCTGAACCTACTGCAAATGTGGTCTAGACATTTGAAGCTTGCTGTTGATGTGTGGAGCATATTCCGCGATTGGATTGATGCGGGTTATTGAGGTTGGAAATCCACTCAGACACTTTTGGTATTGGGTCCTCGTGACTGTTCACCATGAAAACCGTAAAAATCCTTGATGCTGTTGGATTGCCCCCTCTCTTGCACATAATTCATACTGGACAGCCTGGCGTTGGACTTTCCCTAATGGTCCACTTGATGTAATAAGATGACATAGTGAAGAGGTGGGGCCTATCTCTTGGGGCGAGGCGCAAGTTAGGCCCCTATGATCGGTGGCTATGTGATTTTCAAAGCTCAGCAGTTTTTTTGCTTTTATATCGCTATGTAGCGATGGGCTAAATTCCAAACTTCCAATTATCCAGTATCCAGTAATTTTCCAGTAATCCTCACCTGTTCAATGGTTGAATATGCCTCCGTTATAAGCTCTTTGCTACAACGTTGTTTTCTAGTTATCTATAGGTTGCTGACGTGACTGCTTGTTCTTCTATTTGTTAACGCGCGCTTTAGCTTAAAGCAACAGTCCCAGCAGGGTCGAAGTGGGCGTGGCGTAGAAAGGACACACCACCTCTCGCTAGCCTGGGAGCGTGCGATCGAGATCTTCACGACTGCGGAGGCATTTGCAATCGTTTTTGAACAGCAGGGACTATTTGAGTCGGTTCACGATCGAAATCGTGATCGTGATTGGTCCTCCACGGCTGGCAAGAGGGGGTGCGACGCTGGCAAGAGGGATTGCGACTTTTGTCCGCCACGCCCACTCCGACCCTTCTGGGAGCGTTGCTTCAAGCCCTAGCGAAGGGCATTGATGAGGAAACTCCGAAAAACTTCTGCAACACCTGTATACAAATTTATGCCGTCACGTAAAGGGACCAGCATTTTAATGCCACAGCAATTATTTTTAACTTGTCTATCTATCAAAATCCATCACGAACTATCAACAGTTTCCTAAATGATAAGATTTTTGAACCGTGAAGGTTGTATATATTTGTGATGGTTTTTCATTTTTTTTCTGAAGTGATGACTAATAGCAGTAATTACGCGAGACATGGTTGAATGCGAAATCATAACTTACTAAGAATCATCTCTCCACTGTGATTTCGTTTCTAAATTAATTGTATTAATGCTTCAATAGTGCCAGATATGACCATATATTATAGCGTGTATGCCATTGTGGTGATGCATAGTAAATATTTGTTAAGATTTGCCATGTTTTTCTTCGGATTGCACTTTTTCTGTGCTGCATAGTTTGGGCAGAAGTGATGTAGTGACATGCGACATTTACCATGCGCGCGGCCCGGTGATCGAATTCTGGGTTGTGCTCGTACAGGCAAAAAAACCTTCCATCCGTTCGGGGTCGATAATCGGTACAGACTTGAAGGGTGAAAGCACCCACTTATACATCGGCTGACCTCCCCAACTCATTGATAGTCCGCATTGCATTCAATGCCGCTAGTGGAAGTAGAATGCATGCCACATCCCTAAAAAGGATTCATCAACGGCAACTGCTCTACTCTTTTTTTTTATTATTTCCTCTTCTATGGTCTTTATACTGCTCTTTGTATTCTATTCAAGTTATACTTACCTTTGGATTGGAAGTGAATGTGTCCAAAACGCAAATGATGGAGAATCAAGGAGTAAAATAGGAGAAGAAAAATGGGCAGAATGAGCTCCACAGAGTGGAATCCTACACATATCTGAGAAGAGAGCTGAACATGACAAACAGCATAATTTCTGAGAAAAACCGCAGAAAACCCGCAGCATGGGCAGCTTTCGGATCGGTTCGCGAAGTAACAGATCCTGACTAATTCAAATCAGCTCACTCGATATGCATCGATGATATAAGTTTTAGTATTCGAGAACTGCCAAAGCCGCTCAGAAACTGGAAATTCTGGCGGGCCGCTTTTGGTAGAGCTCCAGACAGCCTCGAAGATACCTCCTTGGTGCCACAATGCCTCCTAAAAGCGACGCAATGCTCTGCATGCTGATTGCGGTGGATTGCAATGTAAGTATTGAGTAGGTTCTTGAGGACAATCTTCGGGATAAAAGTGGTGCGTTAGAGCGTACAGTACCAAAGATGGTGATGAGGCGTGATGAAGATGAAAAACAGAGCGAAGAAAGCCCAGGTTACCCCCAAATCAGGCCCCTCTCTTTAACCCTTTCCATCTTGGGACGGAGAAGAGGCGTGTTCAGACGATTTTCACTAGCATAGCCGCGTCAATTGCTATTTTTCAATCTTATGATTTGGTGACATTTCCAGTCTCAAAATAGTATTACAGGAGACAATATTTCGCTTAAAGCAACAGTCCCAGTAGGGTCGAACTGGGCGTGGCGTACAAAGGACGCACCACCTCTCGCCAGCCTGGGAGGTCGTGCGATCGAGATCTTCACGGCTGCGGAGGCATTTGCAATCGTTTTTGGACAACAGGGACTATTCGAAGTCGATTCACTTTGGAAATCGTGATCATGAACGAAGCTCCACGGTTGGCAAGAGGGGGTGCGACTTTTGTCCGCCACGCCCACTTCGACGACTCTTGCTCCAAGATTCAGCTACATGATATTAGTTGCATACTCTGGAAGTTCAGGAGTTCAATTTGCACGTTGCTTCGGGTCTGCGAAACCGCACCATAAGCCTTTTTTGTGTGGTGATACCAATCGATCAATCTCACCCCGATTGATAAGAAATCACATATCATTCGATTCACCAGTCTCCGAG
>KZ345154.1:147330-157890 GCA_002352805.1 Teladorsagia circumcincta
CGACATCTGCCTCAGTTTTATAATTCAAGCAATACACACAAAAAAAAACAAAAACCTACAATAAAGAAGTGCTCATCGAAAGCAATATGCGTCTCATAGAAGAATGAACCAATTCCAACAGGTATGCCATGCTGAAAAGAGGTATTTTAAAACACTAATCTCTACCTGAACAGATCATTCTACCCTTCAGAATTATCAGCTAAGTGATAGCCTGTTTTAAAGAAATAGCTGCAACACAACTCTAGAACACAAAATGGTCCTCGTGGAGAATAAAACCATGACGAAAATGGCATTACGTTACGTGAAGAAGTGCCAGAATGAGTGCCTGAACTTTTTGCCTTGCCAATGAATTTGCCCTCCAATGCACCAAAAAATTAGCTTTTTACGGGACCAAAAAGTTGTTTCACCACAAGGTGGTCCTTTATTACACTTTCAACTGGTCACAAAGATTTGCCTATCATTATGTATTGAAATAGGAAAACCCTCATGAAATCTAAAGTGCACCGCTATTAAACGAAACCGCTAAAAGCCCTAACATCTATATAAAAAAGTGGGGAAAGACTAGAAAAAAAAGTAAAAATAGAAAGGTAAAAAAAGCACCTGAAAGATGTGACATCGTAAATCTGGAGAGATACATCGACAACGAGATTCAAAATCCACTTGAACACGAATTCGATCCAGCAAGTTAGACGAGAAACAACGACAACTGGAATGAACTTGATAGGAAAAAGTTTTGCCTAAATATCAGCCTTAGATCCTAACGCTCTCCACAGATGATACATAAAGTACCCAACACACACCTGATCTTTCTATCCATCCAAATTCACTTCGTTTACGAATAGTGCGCCTTCTCTGTTGAGTCGGATTCAAAGTGCTTCCCTGGGTCTGCTTCTTTTTCTCGACAACATCGATTGCGCGCTTCGGACGAGCTATAATCACTTCATTATATAAACCAGAAGTTTGGGGCGTGTCGGTCTGTTTGTGTGTATACTCAGTGACTCGGAGTCATATTGAGCGTATCCATGTGTTTGACGTGGCGGCCACCGCACTTGATAGAGGTTGAGCGGACAAGCTGCTTCCAACATGTTTTGCTGATATCCAGCGAATTATATTAAAGCAACAGTTTCAGCAAGGTTCTGAAATTCTATGCTATGGGGTGGAAATGATGCGCTAGCCCTAATCAAGACCATAGGAAGTGTCACTAACCAAAAACTCACCTTGGGAAGCCGCAAAAAAGCCAAGAAGGCGCCATTGACAGGGGCGTTCGCAAAGATCTTAGGGAACGCCCATTTGCCAATCATTGCCGCGTCTTTTTCATGGGTTTTATTTACTTATTTCATTTGATTGTTGTATTTCTATTCTTATATGATGCATATGCCTCTAATTGTGTTTAGCAAATGCGGTTGAAATCCGGCGAAGCAAGTAATTCAGACAACTCGTCCACCGGGTGAAACCTGTTTGAAGGCTTCGCCGGCGGATTTCTTTGTTTTTTTCTTTATTACTAGACAACTCTTTTCCTACAACTTCGTTACCGACCGCTTAACGCCTCGAATTCGTTTTGAGACTGTTGCTTTGAAAACGTTTGGTGTGTCGGTCTGTTTGTTAAAAACGACTTATCAACACGGATTCTATCGAGTGCGGCGGCCGCCACGTCGAGCCCACGGCCACACCTAATCTAACTTCGAGATATGGACTGCATGTATGTACGTCTGTCTGTCCGTCCGCAAAATAAGTAAATTATAAGGCAGCTAATGGAATAAACAGGCCGCTAACAAATCTGAGTAGCTCGCAGGGCTTGCCCTATCGGCGCTCATGTCCTTAGGGGAGATATTCAAAACAGTTAATTCAAATCACTGATGGGTAATACTAGGACTAAGCCCAGGACAGGGAATAAACGGCAGGAAAAACATTGGTTACTGACATTCGATCCCAGAACTCCTTTTCCTGCTCAACGTAATTCCAAGCTTTCTAGCGGCCCAACCACTTCAATGTCCCCCCTAGGGACATGAGCGCCGCCCTATCAATGTTTTGCGAAGGCATAATTTTGATACCACCCCAACGGCTATATAAACATCTACAATGCACACTTTCGTTCATTCCACAAGGTGCTGCAGTGGCAGCCGGAGAGCAATGGAGGGAGGAGGGGAGGATAAGGAGAGGAATGAACGCAAACTTTACACAAGGGAGGAAAGATCCGGCGGTTGCCGGGGGATTAATTTGGTTTCAATGATATTGAAGAATGAATGGCAAGATTTTAGATTCGAAAGGAACCAAAAAATGTTCAGCAAAGGAGTAGCTTCTACGAAGCCATTCTGGACAATGGAACTTAAGTGAAATACTTACTCGGAAGGAAAGAGCTGGATCGCGATCTTTCATTGTGTACCATCGCAGCTCTCATCGGTTCTGAACCATCACAATCAAAACTATGGCTCAAGAATTATTTGACAGAAACTAACCTCGCTCACGGTTTGATACCAGAACACTCTCAATTGTGGTATTGCTCTTCAGAGGCTTAGTTGTCAAATTTTGAAGAATCTAAATCTGCATTCAGCCAAGAAAGTCAGGATACCACACTGTGAGATCCAAATAGAGCAGTAACCAATGTAATAAGACAGCTGGATAACACACCTCATATTTTGTTGGAGAATCTACAGTTGACGTTTTCTCCATCAGGGGTAAAGAAGTAGAATCACATACTGCAACCTGAAAAGAATCCCACTATTGTTTCCTTGAAACCCTACAAAATTGGATGTTACCCACTAAGAGGAGCTGGTGGTGCGACAGTGCTGACGCATTCAGAAATTCCAATTCTGCAGCGAAAAAATCCTCGGAGTGGAAAAACCGCCTGCTTTTACACCCACCCCGGAGCTTCCTTCGGCGCAAAAAATTGGAATAAACTGTCGCACCCTTACTACCCATAGTACCCCCTTACTAGATGCGACCCTGAAGAACTCAAAAACCTACCTTCTCTTTCTTAACCGGAACCTTTTTTCGGGTGATTTTTTGGAACTCGACAACTTGAGCGGATTTGGACTTACGATCACCTGAAAATTTCCGTAGTGATGCTATAACTGAAAGCAGCACGTGCGATGTAAACATACGATGAGTACGATTAGGCTTGTAGTTTTCAGCACCAATGAGGTCACGAGATTTGAAAGAACACGATCTGTTTTCCACGTCGGACTGCGGTTGAATCTTCTTCCCCTGAAAGAAGTAGCAGGCAAATTTTCTTCATTCAGCTGTGTTCTGTTCGAAGAAAATTAAAAATTACTTCTAGTAAGGTCTATGGTCTAAATAGATACCTGTGCTACTAGATTACTATCGCCGCCGCTGCTTTGGTCGATTCTAGCAGCAACATCGCGATAACTAAATGACCAGAAATATTCATGCATGCTACCAGTAAAATAACAAAAAAAAAACCCAAACCTCCATAAGCCTAATTTTGTCCAACGGCATCCCTTAGTAATAAGCACAAGTCAACAGATATAAAATTTTCGAACCCAAAAGTTTTGACATGACTCTACATTTTGAGAAAATTTTCGCATTATTTTCAGTGATTTGCTCCTTTCTTCAAATGCAAGATGGAATGCTCAAAAATGTATTTCCCAATATTCAACATTTCTACTCTTCGATTCAGACAAAGTGGCAATTAGGCTATCAAACTTGCGCACAAGCTTATAGCAGTGAGACTTCATCACCCCCATCTTCGATATTGATACCAGAATTTTACCGTGACAGTTTTGATGTCAATGGCAAAAAAAAAATGCTTGGCGTGATCGAAACAAAAATCAACAACTATGGCAGCAAAGATTATAACATTTGAAAAAGCTCTCAGACAAACTGGAGGTAAGTAAGTGGTCAGCACATTATCTGTTCTCTACGGCCGATTTCCTCGGCGCTCTGTCATGTTAAGCAAAAACTCTCAATAAAATGCCATCTTTCCATTGGTTTTCTTTCGTTTCTTTTTCCAATCATCTGATTGTTATGTTTCTTACGCCTATCTTCGTTTTTTTTTTTTCACATTTTACTACTCACTTGGAGGAGGCGTCTTACAGGGAGGTCCGCGCTTTTTCAAATGTTTTCTTGCATATTGTAGGAATGCATGATGAAAACACAAAACCATGTTTTGTTTTCGCTAAACGGTTTTGGCAATACCAAAAAAGAGTGTGAGGTGCAGTTGATGGTTCGTTCCCCCCTTGGGGTCTGAATTGTGCATTTGGGTTAGCGGCTACTTGTTGGCTGTAAAATGGTCTTGATCGTTAACATGACATCTAATTTTGACATTTAGCGCTTTTTGTCATCAACCTAAGCACCATCAAATGAAAAAAAAAATAGTCCCCAACGGGATCGGACCATCGACAGTATCTTACACTTCTTTTTTGGTACTGCCAAAGCCGTTCAACGGAAACGAAACATTGTTAGGTGTTCCCAACATGCGGCCCTACAATATGCAAGAAACCGCGTTGAAAAAGCGTGGGACGCTCTGAAAGGAAGACCCCCCCCCCTTTGTCAGCACTAAGTATGTCAGCGAAGTTTCTTTTTGCATAGAGTTGTCATAACCACGTGGATTTTCTCTACGTCAATTGATGCGCCGTCACATGGCATGACGTCTTATTATTATCGCTCGTTCAGATCGGTGTGCAGCCTTGCCAGCTTTAAGACTGCTGATTTCAAGAAAAAAAGAAAACTAAAGAGGTTTAAGGTTAATTTTCGGAACAGTGTTATTGATTATACGAGAAGAAAAGGTTATAGCAAATGATGTACATTCAAAGACAGATTGCGTCAGTCAGAACGAGTGCGTTTTCAGCAAGAGAAAAGATCAAACTGAGTTCATCAACTATTTTCCGGACAAAAATGAGAGGAAACGCAAATCTTACCAGGAAAATAAGACTACGTGAAGGCTACTATTGCTTACCTTGGGATAGGCTTATTCACTGATGCGGCAGAGTTAGAATTGAAAGACTCATTTGAGCATCCCTTTTGGATTTCCACCTTCCCTGTGCTTTCAGCCGAGACCAGATTGTTTTCAGTTCCGTGGAAGACGTTGAAGTTAGGAGTGCTTTCTGTCAGGACATTAACACCACATCCATTCGATGGAACTCTAACAGTCGTGATGGGATAGTGGTGATGATTCTCAACCTTAAATAGACAAGTTGATTCAGCCATAATAGCGCCTCGAAATCAACAACCGAAAGAAATTCAACGTACCACATTGTGAGTGTGAGTGTGGTGGTGTAGATTGTGATGATGATGATGAATCTGTGGTTGAGTGATGAACGTGGGTTGTCCCTGAAGCGCTAACTTTTGCGTATCAATCATCTTCTAGGAAAACCGATAATTCTACAGTATCAAAAAGACACAATCAATCAATCATCTAGCTTTTGACATACAACAATCTTTACAAAAAGCTGGCCATCTGCTCAGCGACGGTATGGGAAAGGGAAAAAACAAAACAAATTCACGCTTTGGATGAAGAAGTCGGATGGCGGTGACTTTGGAAACGGCTGATACTCGTTGTTGTACCATTGCGACTGAAAAATTTCAGCCATTTTTCATTTTTATGGTATATGGCCATGAAATATACGAATAAATTTTTATACAATTACTTGGATTGGAGGAGAGTATGGAGGCGGTGGTTCAGGCCAATATGATCTTAGCAAATTGTTAGTGCTAATTGGTCCTACTCCACTGATAACAGATACAGGAGGAATGGCTCCGGGTGACGAGGAGGATCCTGAAGCAGAAATTATTCGCATTCATTAATCGTTTTTAAAGGATCATACAGTGGTCGCAGTGACGTTTCCTGTATACATAAAATTCCTTAAAAATATCCTCTCCCGAGAAGGCACAGTCTTGAGAGGGAGGGCACAATGGGGGATGTTGGCTGTACTGCAAGATACGTAGCATCCTCAGGACTAAGCTAGATCAAAGCGGAGCTTCGTGCAGAATGAAAACTGCTCGCGCATTCGGAGTCTCTCCTCCCCCTGGAGCTTAGTCCCGTTTTGGCGCTGATTTCATCGTTGTGCTTAGTGAGCCTAGGAAGAGGAAGAAACTTTGGGGAAATTGAAACATCCCCTCTCAGAATGTTGCCCGTATGGGCTTCCGCGTTCTGCATAGTGATCCCAAACCAACGACACCAGCGCGCCCGTTTTTATCAAAAAGAGGGCGCTATGTCCTTGGGCGAGACATTCAGAACAGGACATTCAAAATCGCTGGTAGGTGACACTAGGACTAAGCGCTGGATCGGGATGAACACCAGGGAGATTGATGCTTGCTCACATCCTCTCCCAGAACCCCTTCCTCTCCCTAAGGCTCGGTCCCAAGCTCTGTGAGTGGCTCACTCACTTCGATGTCCCCCCTAAGGGCATGAGTGTCAACAGGAGATTTTCCCTTGGCTTCAAATCACTACGGGTGTCCTACAAGAGGCCCGTCGCGCGGAGAAGGAAGCGACGCAGACGTAGCAAAGGAAGAGTTGCAGTGCATACTGTAGCGGTTAGGCGCCAGGTTAAATATAGTGCACCATACTACGTCTCATATCGCACAGCACGCGTTGCGACTCGTCCTTTTTCGCATCAGTGCCTCTTCCTTCGCCGCACGGTGGGCCTCTTAGGGCACACCCAATCACTGCCACAACATGCCCTCACATCGTGCGATAGAGCTCAAAAGAATTATGGGTACACGCTCACCTTGGTTCAACGGAGGCGGGCTGTAACATGAGTCCTCATCGAGAAGATTACCCAGAAAATGTTTTTCTGGATCATCTACAGTTGATGCGTGGCCAGCCATCTTTCACACATCTGCAATAAAACAAACGTCATCACGCAAATGTCACGATGATGAGCTGGCAATGTAAATCAATCTATAGATCTGACTAGAGAATACGTGAGATATCAAGAAGAATCTCGTGATAACACGATCAATTCAGTGAATATTTCAGCTGGCATGACGACGAAGAGTAAAGAACACTGATTTGCATTGAGAAGCGACATGTAATATTGAAGCTAATATGGGCATAAGTCATGCGCAGGCTGTGATAGCGTTGAATTCTAACAAATCACGACGTTCTCTCGTCGCTGTCCTTTGAAAAATGAAAATAAAACAGGGTCTCAACGTCCAGAGAACCACTTTTCAAACCTCTCAGGTTGAAGCATAGTGGCTGGAAGCACGGAAAAAGTAGACCCTCCAATCTCGGGCGCCATAACTGAAGTCAAAATGCTTCGCTTCTTCGAGTCACCCGAACTTACGGGTCTTTCAGGGCAAGCCGCGCATTTTCAAAACGATTTCGTGCACTTGTAGGGACGCATGTAGGGAAAACAAAACCTTCATTCTCGCTGAAAGTTTTTAGCAGTACCATAAAAAAGCATAAGGTACTGATGAGGGTTCGATCGTGGCGACTACATTCTGCATTAGGGTTGGCGCATACGAGTTGGTGCAATGTCTTATGATCACCAGGATCATCTTGAAGTTAAGTAGCCGCCAATCACGATTGCGTAATTTAGTCCTCAAGGGGGATCGAGCCATCGACAGTCCTTACACTTTTTTTATTACTACTAAAACCGTTCAGCGAAAATAGAACATGGTTTTGGGGTTCATACATGCGCGTCCCTACAATATGCAAGAAACCGTATCCAAAAAAGCGCGGCTGCCCTTAAAGACCCCCTTGTTAGGGATGGGTATCAAATGCAGACGTAGGGGGGGGGGGGTGGAATAGGTGCAGTAACTCCGGTGCCAACTACGATACTACCAATGTTCGGAAGAGAGTAGAGACAAACCGATCCTTTTCCAAAAAAAAGGATTGGTGAATCGATTCCTCTAAAAATCCATAAGAAAAGGAAATATGGATTCATTCCAATCAAGGGGAGAGGGGCATTTTTTGTGATAGTTTCACACGAGCCCTGCAGCTTTCTCGAATTGTAAAAACGCAAATTACTGTACCGGCACGAACTATTGCACTACTGCACCACAATGGATCTTCCACTTACTCGATCAGGGGAAACTATTCGACTCGGTTCTGAATGACAGGGATGCTACGCTCAAACCCCTCCCCCACTCCCCCCCCCCCACAATGGCACACCTGGTCCTGGGTTAACAACACTGAGCCGATACGTAAGCTTCCCATGAATCACCACATCCAGTAAGTTGGTGTGTCGTAGGGACACTCAAAAATCCCTGATATGTGATAATAGGACTGAGCCCAGGGGGTGGAGAAAACGCCAGGGAGAACAAAGGTTTCTCACGTCCTCCCTTAGACTCCTTCCCACTCCATAAAGCTCAGTCCAAGCTCTGTAGGTGGCTTACTCACTCCAAGGTCCCTCTAAGGACATGAGCGCCATAATGAGCATAGAATGAGGATCTTAAGAAGGAACGAGCTCCGAGGTGGCTGAACAAACTTCGCAGCGGAAAAGGAATGCATTTCGTGAAGAATGCCTCACACCACCCCTACAGAATGCTCATCCCCTGACTGTCGTTAGGGAACTCTGTACCAACATGCCCTAGCATTAGGTGTACGGCATCGATAATCATTCCACAATAACGAAAAAAACACTTAGTGGGTCTATTCCAGTTAGGGGGGCATCATGATAAAGTTTCTCCAGAAAGCTACAGCAACTGCGAGCCAGGGGGAATGTAGGCAGTCTAGGAGGGTGGGGGTGAGGGCAGTCACTTGACATGCGTGTGAAACTATAATGTGCGGTTTCACCCAAGAACGCCGAGAAGCTGCATAATGATGCCCCCCTAACTGGAATAGACCCCACTTAGTATCTTTGAAAGTTGAAAAAGAAACGATAACGACAACGCGACCAAACAGCTTCTCGTTACAAGGCGAGCCGTCAGTCAAATTGTAGTGTCTGCGCGCTGCTGCGTACATCACACTATATCACACGCTTTCTAACTTGAACGTTGCTGGTGCATGGTCGACCGTCCGTGGATCCAACTTCAAAGATCTGACAGCTCCTCAGTCCCCCTCCAGCACTATCAGTCCGTCACTACAACCTCCGACAACTAGCCTAGCCATTGTGGGTGTTTCTGTGGCACTGGATTTCATGACTAGTCGATACGCTCCATCTCCGTCCTCTTTTTCTTCAAAACCGCCGTTGGGCGGGGAAGGACTGTAATATGGCTTGAGAAGCAATGTTCTCATTTTATCTATTCAGTGTTTCTTTCGTGGTCGAGGTGAGGGGCTGTACGATGCTCTTCCACTGACAACGGTAGAGCTCTTGCCCGCCTTTCAACCAGGGGCCAGGTGCAGCAAGCCCTGACTAGGGGATGGGTCCCCGAAACTCTGCCTCTCTAGACTCTTCCTCTATTCTTAAGCACGAGAGTTGCGGAAGTGAGCAAACCAGCCCGTTTGTCGTTTCTGCTGGGACCGTATGCTGAACAATGGGGAAGGGATGCGATCCCCGGCGGTGGACGGACTGCTTGCTCGATCCTTTGAACCGCCTCAATATGATGCTTACCTCAGGACTAAGCCTGGCAGACAGGGAGGTCGTCGTCTCTCCAAGGCTTAGTTCTAAGATAAGCAAAGCAGCCCTTCTGGCGGAGCTGAGGACGTAGCTGCAGCACTTCCGTCATCACTCTCATATCCTACCGACCAAGTTCGAGTAGTCCATCGACTTCGGGGATCCCAGCCCCTCCCCAACATTCAGCACACCGACCCCAGCAGGAACGCCAAGCGGGCTGGTTAGCTTACCTCAGAGTTGCGTCATCAACAGAGCAGAGATGCAGTTTTGGGGACCCATCCCCTAGTTGGGGCTTGCTGCACCCGGCCCCAGCGCGACTGCTTACTTTGAATGTGCTCTTACCGAACAGAATGGCTGTATAAGGGTTACCTGAGTGATCTCCACAGCACTGCAACAATAAGAAGTACGCAAGGACCCAATGGGCGTACATGACGAACATTAGTCTTTTCACTTGCAGTGGTACGCATATGTTCCCAACAATCTACCTTACGTTTTACTTGTTTATCACAAAATCAGTTTGTAAATCATTGAGCAAGGGACATCTCTTTCAACGGGAACAACAGGGATCATTTGTAGGCAAGTTCCGGGATTAGGTTCCTTAGTAGGAACTAATGAATTTTTCGGTTCCGCATCTGCAGGGTCGTGCCAGCTTCCTGACACAAAATGCGCGGTTAGGGTCCTAATCGTTAAAGAAGTCTTTCCCGGAACATTCATGATTCTTTTTCACCTATAAATCACTGGCTTGAGACCTATCGTACACGATAAGAACGAAAAGAACAAAAAAAATACCTTTATTGATAAACACATTGAAAAACAGCGGAGATAAACCGCCTCCGTTGGATGCTCCGGCCTGAGCTCTCCGCGAATCCCTCCTCTCTCCAAACTTAGTCCCCGGGCTTCACCCTTTCTTTAATCGTCTGCGTCTCCGCCATCCGTGGCAGGACCATGGACGAAAATTCAAGTAGTCCGTAAACCCAAAATCGAACGCCTTCACTCGATTCTTTCATAGTCTTTTGATACGTAAGCGCCCCAAGGCGCACCTCTTCCATGTTCCGCCTTTGGCTCCGCTCGAATTACTCTTAAAGCAACAGTGTCATGAGGG
>KZ345154.1:164737-176893 GCA_002352805.1 Teladorsagia circumcincta
CTGTTAGCGTTTGTCCCTGTCTATGGAAGATTTCCGTCCTCATGATATGTTGGCGCCACTTTTTCTGATCGAATGCTTCATGGCGGTGACATGCAACTAGGCTTTCGTACAATATATCAAAGTACTGTTCGATGCTTCAGTCCTCTTTCAGGTTGAGTCAACGATGGAGTCAGTGTTGCAGTGCCTGGTCATCATTTGCCGAAGAACGTGACCTAACCGTTCCAACGAGCTGTCGGAAGCAGTAGTTATACAAAACAGCTTATGGAACGTGACGAATACTGCCCAAGTGCGTCATCCGTGGCCGGTTAGAGCATTTTTTCTGTTTATCACACTAAAATGGGCTTCAGATCCTCAGTCGTGGACCAGCAGTCAGTATCATAGGTCAAAACTGGTCAGGAAACGATTTTTCTAGATAAACCTTTGATTTAAGGCTCCTTGATATCTCGATGCCGTCAGGGAAAGGGCAAATTGATACCGTATACCCTATGAAAGCTGCGATTTGTTTATCGTAATTAATCGCAATTCACGCCCTTGAAGAAATTGAATACGTCTGAAGAGTGAGCATGGAAATAACAAGAGATGACCTCCAGATTAATGAAAAGGATGGTCGAAACTCCGGCTTTTCGAAGCATCTCGAAAGCAGTCCTCTTCTGCTCGTCGGCTGAAATACGGAAAAAGTAATTAGCGCAAAGACAGAGCACTTTTTCGCACCAAAAAAATTACATTCAAAATTTCGGAAGAGCCTAAACTTTTTTCTCAACACAAACAATTAGATCTCTCAAATTGATACCTCTCTGAATTATGACGCATATCCATGGGATTAGTCCAAAATAGGACAAGGCCAATACCAAACCAATTCTATCGCTTGCAGCTGCTCGTTTCTGTCTCGTCATGGAGAAGAAGGCGGTACCAATGATGCCCGACATAAGTAGGGCCATTAGTGGCTCACGGAGTGATCTCAATGGTTCGTTCATGAGCTCGTACCAATTTCGCCTGAAAATAATGTGAATGGTTCTCCGAAACTCCTGAAGTACTGCAACTGAACAAAATCCAAAAAATCTCACTGTTCATTCACCTGTACACTGCTTCTATGCTGTCAATCATCGAAGGCCTCGAGAGCATTGGTGAAACTGATGATTTCGTCACTTGAGGCGGAGTGGATTTCAACGGTTCCCAGCATTGAATCAGCTTAGCGATTCGAGCTGAGGACTCTGCAGAGGCTGCCGGTGATTGATGATCGTGGGTGGCTAGATCCACTGAAAATGGCTCACATCATTCAGGTCCCTTCCATCATCGATCGTATTGGGATACGCCACGCATTCAGCTTTCATTCACAATCGCAGTCAAAATTCGAATGCGATTTTGCCTACACAATGATGGCTTGCGAACCACCCAATACGCGGGCCCATGTTTTAATCCTCCCGCAAAATTTTGGTACCAACTAACCGGGCCTAGAGGGATGATGGTTTGGTCAGCCTGGGCGACGTACGATCTAGGTTTGTTCTCCAGACCGGCCGCGTAGTAAACAGCGTCACTTGCCACTACACCACTTCCGCTCTCTCATCATTGAATTATCAATAATTTCTCACCATAGAAATCACATGGATTTTTGAACTTTGGACATGGGAAATCGATTGAGGTGAAATACTGCATCATTTGAGTAGGGCATCCGAAATAGACTATTTGACCGGACGTTAGCAGAGCACCTGGAAACATGTTTACTTCGGGAACGTTAGTCTAATAATCGACATCCAATTGCATTTGGCAAACTCGCACATTGTGAGAACATCAGCAAGATTTCAATCGAAGGTGGCGCAACGGCAAGGATGACAACTCTGTTGAGCTTGATTGCCCAGTCACGAAGATAGTCAATGACAAAAGCTAGTTCGTAAATGTCCATACACTTCGTCACACTGTCACAAATCAGAACATCTAAAATGGAAAATTTGTAGGCAGTCCGGTAGATAAAAATTTACAAAGATAATGCAATCGGTGTCGTTCACATACAAGGATGCGCCATGCACATTCGGAGCAGCGCTTGAAGCAACTGTCCCGGCAGGGTCGAAGACGGCGTGGCGGACGTCGCGCCACCTCTTTTCAGCCGAGGAGACCACGTGATTGGCGTGCGGAAGCATTTGCGAACGTTCTGGGAACACAGGGACCATTTGAAGTCGATTCATAATGCAAATCGAATACTTTTGTCCGCCACGCCCACTTCGACCCTGGTGGGACTGTTGCTTTAAATGCGATATGACCTATACAAGATTTGTCAAGACCAGATGGTGTAGAGTTAACGCTTATCTTTCCAGACAAATGTGGATCCATTTAACGAACCTCATACGGGCAGACAACGTACTTGCCTTGAGGGAAGTTTGATCCAGGACTAGGCTCCCGAACCAGGGTATCCCTCAAGAGGCCCGTCGCTCGGCGAAGGAAGAGACGCAGATGCGGCAACGACGAGTCGCGGTGCGTGTGGGCGATATGAGACGTGGTATGGAACACTCTAAATCACCTAGTGGAGAGGCAGGGGAACCTCCCAATGTGCGGCTCAATTGGCATCAGAGGATATTTTTTCCCGCGATCTATCAGTGCCTTCCCCGTGGAGCTATTGGTGGGCTATCGGCGCGGTACGCTCCCCCTCGCGCCGTCTTGTCTGAGCCTCTAGCCGTTCGGCGGAGAGAGCGTTAGAGTTGAAGAGGGCAGCACCGATGAGAGTGCATCAACGCGGAAATCAGCGGGCAATGAAGTGGTCGCGTTTCTCGGGTTCTGGGCCATTTTTCTTGATTTTTTCTTCTTTCATGCACCATAACCATATTTAACTCAGTTTACAATGAGCTAGCTTTCATCGTGAAATCTGCTTTTACCAGCCCCCCCCCCCCCGTTGTAGATGAAACTCAAAGGCAGTGATCACGAGTTGAAGGGTGGTGCGCTTTTGATGAGATCGTTGAACGCTATTGGAGGATTAGTTCCCCCGCACGCCGGTAGGGTGTGGTTGGGACCGACTTTCAACGCTCTTCCTCCGGTGTCGTCCAGTGACATCATCAAAACCGCAATACCTTCCAGTCATCGAGAACAATGCCCTAACCCTTCATACACTCTCCTGTTTCGGGTAGTTTTTAGGATTCAATAAATGCTTTACTTTCTGGTCTGGTGCATGAAACACTGGAACAATTTCACATACAAATGTGTCAGAACAACTCCGAATAGTTTGCAAGTAATGACTTTTTCCAAATGTTATTCATGTGTACAATCTACTACCAACCTGTGTCTTTGAGAAGTTGAGCTGCAATTTTCAAACGGACCAGTTCAGCTTTTTTGAGGCGAGAACAGAGGGTATGTCGTTGATGGGCCAGAGCTAAAGTCGCCATCAACTGATCGATCTGGAAGAATAGTCGTTAGTTCCCCCTGAAGCATAATTTTGTCAGAAGTCTGTGCACAAACCATGTTTTCGATCTTGAAAGCGCGAGTGGCTGGCGGATGAAGTAGGGCACTGATTCGCAAGTATTCGACTACGGTAAGTGTCTGCGGTAGGGATTCCGACGTCACGTGTGCTGAATGGTTTAAGAATATTCATTTAGCTGCTCTCTTTCGAGAGTATTGGTATGGCAACTGCATTCGACATAGAAATTCGAAGAAAAGCTTTCGGACGGCACGGAATTGTTGCTCCCTCTCGAAGTGGTTTATCCACGACCGGGTGGTAACATTTCGTGCTCGAAGGCACGCCCCAGCATCGAATTGGTGTAGTTCTTGCCCATGATAACGAAAGCATTGATGCAAATTTGGTCCCCCACCGAAAAAGTCTTGATTCCGCCGAACTTGCATAAGATCAGGGGCCGGGTGCAGCAAGCCCCAACTTGGGGAAAACTCTGAATCTCTGCTCTGTCGATGACGCAACTCTCGTGCTAAAGAATAGGGGAAGAGTCCAGAGAGGCAGAGTTTTGGGAACCCACCCCTAGTTGGGGCTTGCTGCACCTGGCCCCAGGCTGGGAGATGAGAGATAATGTGAGCGCGGAGAGCGGTAGAGAAATCCGAGTGGAGAGAGCATAGCAGATCAACATTGCGACAGACGAAATATCGTACGGTGGGAGGAGCGTGTCGCAATTGGTGGAGTCGTGTCAAAGTCCCTAGCGTCTTAGTGATGCGTTTTTTTTTTTGCAGAAACGTGGCGCACCTTCTCCAGTTGCGTCCCACGCACTTCTGCCACTGTAAGGGCTTATTGGGTTGGTCTAAGCCCGAATATTGCCTTTAAGCAAGACGGGTCTCGCGCACCACATTGCTGTCACATCGATGATTCCCAAATCCTTGTCAAGGTCCGTGTGAAGGCCAGCGAATGGGTTTTCAAGTAATGTATACGGTTCTTGATTTAACAATGAAAGTTACTGTATTTTTGGTTCCTTGGACTTGTGGCACATTCATTCTAAGCGACCCGAAATCGCTGTCGCTATAATTTCAGCGCACTCTGTACTTCACCAACTATTGAAACAGCAATCGCACCGAAGGGAGAGGGGGAAAGGGGACCACAAGGAGCCGTAGCGGAGAGATAGGGATGGGGTTATTCACGAGGGAAGTGTTGTAGTGGCCAGAATTTGTTTCTATACTTGTATCACCCTGATAAGCGGATTACCGTCGGCAGCTGCCCACGCTCGTTCCAGCTTATTCAGCCTAATTCCTTCCAGAAACAACATCATAACATCCAAGCCTTTACAATTGAGATGTGCAAAAAAACTGGGCTCAAGAGTCGGCGCGAAAACCGCCTTCATTACGCTAAATTATGTCACAAACTGATGAAAGAGTAATAATAACAAGTGAACCTGTTCTAGAAGCAAATTGTCGGGGTTTAAGGCGATGACCATTAATGGAAAATTCGCCCGTCACTCGACCATACGCAGTGGATTCACCACAAATCACATCAAGGAGAGCTTGAGCCTCGATTTCTAAATACTAAGTGTGAAGAAAACATCGGAGCTGAATAATATGAGCTTGATAGAGTATTTCTTAATTATGAAATTTTATGTAGTCCTAACAACTAGATAACTAAACTTTTAAGGGGAACCTTTTTCAGATTTCCGCATCGGGGGAGTCCTTATCGGTGCTGATGTCATCAACGTAAGCGCTCTTTCCCTGCTAAACGGTTGGAATCCGCGGTCAGAGTCAGAAGGCGAGGAAGTTGGCAGCCGGAGGGCGGGCACTGCCGCGAGCGCCGCTGGTAAAGCCCTGCTGGAGGGCCAAAGGCGCTTTCCTCGTTAGCTAAAGCTCCTTGTCCCGTAATGAAAGCTCCTTGTCCTTGTCTCCTGTAATGAAAGACAGAATGGTCAGGAATCAGGAGATTGTGGCTTCGGTGAACCGCAGACAATCACACTAGTGGCGTGCGCGTGCGGTGCACCAATGTGGCCAAATAGCAGGATCACTGTTTTCATTCTCATTCGTCATCATCTAGGCGCCTGCTATCTCACTGAGCATGTCCCTTTACTGGTGCCCGCATTGAGCGCACTCTACCAATCAGTTGCGGAGCAATTTTCAGAGCGCCTCAAAGCAACAGTCCCAGCAGGATCGAAGTGGGCGTGGCGGCCAACGGTTGCACACTCTTACCGGCCGTGGAGATCGCGTGATTGGCTGCTAAGACATTTGCGGTCGTGAATCGACTCCAGGCAGCCCCTGTGGTCCCAAAATGATCGCAAATTCCTTCGCAGCCGCGATCTGCACGGCTGGCAAGCGGGGGAGGTGTTACATTGGCCGCCACACTCACTTCGACCCTGCTGGGACTGTTGCCTTAAGAAGGTGCCACATTTCCGACCAATCGCGCAATTCGCTCGCGCCGTGCACCATCGAATCCAATGACGTGCCAGCGACTACTCGAAATCCTTAAATCACTAGAGAATCGCGCGACTCGTAGCTGATTGCGACATGTATAGTAGTAGTAGTCAAATGTGTTCGCCAAAACCGTTCTGCGTACATTCCCTCTCTTTTTCCGAAAGACCCAAAATCTCTTGAAGCTTTTCCTCCAGATGTCTCAAGTGCTTCAGATTCAAGGATTCAAAATACTAAAGATTATACTATATCAATATTCAAAGGGAATTGCTAAGATGGGAGAAAATTATGCACAGAGTACGGTTTCGACGAACACTTTTGACGGCTACTGTACGTTATACGACCAATGAGGCGCCGCCGCAGTGTGCTGAACGAGTTGTAGGGTAGGGTCGTATGTAGGGTGTAGGATTCCACTAGATACGCCGCCACTGCCGCGCGCCTCCTAATTCTCTTTCGCACCTCAACAATCACTGATCACCTTTGCAGCGTCAAATAAAGCCGAGAATATGAAGGAAGTTCTTTTTCCACTCACCAGAGGCGTACATAACAGCCATGATGTCTCCTCCATTCAAATTGAAGCAAATGTCACGTAACTGAAAAATCGAAAGGATAAATAATTTTTTCCGAATTGGGCTGAAACCTACCAAATATCGACGTCTAGGCATTCTCAGTAGAACACGCTCCCAACTTTTCCTGATATCGATGGAAAGGCTTAGTTTGGAGATTGAGATAGTTGGCAATTGGCTGCAATTCTGTTTTGAATGCACGCTCTTTTTATGTGAACGGATGAGGAGAGGATTAACGAATGACAGGACTCAAAGGGCAGAGATGTGATGAAGCCTGAGCCGTCTCTCAAATAGAAGGCTCTTGAACAGTGCCAAACGTGCCAAACGGTCAGTCGATTTCGAAAATTTTGCGATCACTCGGGAGCCTCCCATGAGACCACCAAGACCACGACTCCTGAAGAAGTCACCCACAATGGACTCCCCATCGCCCCTACACCATCACCGTCACCATCACCATAACTGTTACCATAGCGTTTGACTGTGATACCAGGTGACACATTCCAACTCCGACTCAAATTTCTCCTAAATTTGCCACCTAGCTGTAAATCGGGGAGGGAGGCACAGATATTCATCGAAACGGTGAATGCTCCGACTTCGCTCCATTTTTTATTGAGGCTGTGAATGAAGTTCATCCTCCCCTTTGCAATCCCTCAGAAAAGCCCCCCCCCCTATAAACACTACTCATGCAGCTTCCACAAATGCCACCTCCGCTGAAATGCGCAAACTGACGGTTGACCTGGCCCTCGAGTCGAACCCGTGATCGAGTCGCTCTAATTTCTACCGGGCTTCAGGATCCATTTTGCTGAATGTCTTACCAAAAAAAAACAGATGCAGCCAATTGTGCGTAGACTGTCTAATATGCACAAGTCATTAGATGTGTGCGCGCTGAATCGCATTCGGATACCGCCATGATTGAAAATGGTTGTTTAAAAAGTGCGTAGCCCATCCCAGAAATTCAAAAATGCTGTGTTCTTATACTGAAAAGAATGGACGAGAAGGACCTAACAATCATTGGAAAAAGAGACAAACAACCTACTGAAATACTGATACTGAAAAGAATGGACGGGAAGGAACTCACAATCATTGGAAAAAGAGACAAACAACATAGGAGACTAGGAAACTAAAGTGGAAAGGGGGGGGGGAGGGACAATTGATATTATTCGAGTAGAGAGATCGCAGAAATTACGTGAGTCTTCACCTGGATCCTCTTTGTCTTTCCCGATTATATCTTTGATACCCGAGATAATTATAACTTGACGATTCCCGAGGATCGGAATGAGAAGACTCTTCAGTGAGATGATTTGAAGCTGCTATACGGTTCGTTCTCAATTCTCTGAAAATGATTAAAGATTGCCAAGCAAAGTAAGGAAAAAACACTTTAAAGACTTGGAAGGGTCGGGCGTGGGCCAAGGTACTAGACTCAGTTTATTGCACCTTACAAATCGGTATAGATACAACCCAGAAATCGAAAAAAAGTGGTGAGATATTTATGGAGAAACGGAGGCGGCCAGTGGTAGGTGAGGCCAGCACAAAAGGAACGGGATTCTCCATGAGACTTCTCAATTCAGTTCCGAGGAGACCCGGAGACCGTGAAAGCGAGCATAGCAGATGTAAACGGAAGGCAAGGTCAAATACTATGGTGGGCGGAACATGCGCTGAGGTGGGCGGGACTTGTCATGACCGTATAAATCTGGTGTAGAGACGGTGCAGAGACCATTGAAAATAGAATTGGGTAGGAATTGATGGACGAGTATGCGTTCACTGAGAAGGGTATCTGCCGGCCGCGCAGCTTCAACTTGTACCTTCTGACTCACATTCGTCCCGCAGGTCTCATCAATGGCCCCACCTTCATGATACCCTAAGAGATTCAATCCTACCATTGGATGGTCCGTTTGATTGAATTCTTAGTAGGAATGAAACTACTCGTACCTTCTGTCAGTATGCGTTTTCTTTTTCGCAGTAGCACCATTTCTGGTCTCAACTCGTTTCAAAAGCTGATGTGACATTGTGGAATAAATTGTATCACATTTATCCGTCCCTGAATGGTGAACAGTTCAGAGGAAAATCAGAACCACTTTTTGATAACCCACCTGTTACCGTTCCTGGCAGGTTCAGTGCTTGGAGTCCTCCACAGTACGCGACGTCATATAATCTTTCCGATCTGCCTTGTTCTACTTGTGAGATTCCATCAACTGCGCTCACCCTCTATACGAAGAATACTCTCGGTTATGTGTTCTTGCCCTAGACTTCGTCTTCGAATGTCCTTGGAAATTTGATCTTTACACCTACCTGATTATTACTTAAAAAAGGTTTTGAGCTATCATGGTTCTCTCTGATATTAACATGAATCAGAAAGATTTCTCGGAGAACCCGTTGCCGTTCTATTCAAAGGCCTGGGTTAAGATGCAATACATAGATGCACACCAGAGTACCCTCGCCTTCAAAAAGCCAGAAAGTGTCGGGTGCAGACCATATACCATAACTGACGACAGCCGCAAAAAGCGGCGCTGTCAAACGCGTTTCCGTGGTTGTCGTCAGTTGTGGGATATAGTCTGCACTCGACACTTTCTGGCATTTTGAAGGCGAGGGTAGTATATGCTTCACCTGAAGCCGTAGTTAGGCGAGTTGTAGTGTTTGCGTAGGTTTACTGGATGCGGAAGAGTAAAGCTTCAAATCTGAAACCACACAGCCCCAGAACACCACCCCCACAGGTGGCATTTGGCGATTTGTATCAAACGGCCGCATCTTGTAATTTTGTCATGTTGTATGTCTCAGCGGAGTACCGTAATCCAAACAGTCACACCGCAAGCTTTTCTAAAAGTAACGAACTAAATATGGCCTGCTCCGCGAGTTTTTGACGGATTTCTCTTCCTTCTAACCGCCACTTACGTACCATTTAGCGCCACCGCTTCTATTTCAGTCAGAGTAATTGGCTAACTACTTCCAGTGAATAAACAAACGACTTTCGCCAAGAAGAAATCCTCCGCTCCTTTCCCTGAACCTAAGCTTTAACCTTACCTACGAACCTGGAGCACAGTAGATCACGAAAAGTGTCTAAAGACCCGGAAAAGTGCCTGCACCACCTTTGTGGGGGCACGGACACCGTTGGTATTTCTCAGCGAAGAGAGGGTTTTACTGGAGATATCTGGATGAGAGGGGGTTAGATACTGTTTGGGCTTTCTAGAGAGGATGCGTATTAATAGGATGAATAGGCTGAAGTGGCAGTAGATGTGGAGAATTAACTATTCTAGTGGTTGCATATACCTTGCTAGACAGGTTCTAGGGCGGTATTGGAGTGTATCAGATGCTCCTTAGACCATTGAATCAATGGAGTAGGGGGACTCTTCCCAGAGGAATCGTAAGCTTTTTGGGACCCTCTCAACTTGACGGCTAACCCTGGGCACTGAAGGAGCAAGCAGGAGTAGATTCGAAGGACGCTCGACATTTCAGCATCTACTAAATATGGCGCTCATGGTCATGAGGGGTAGGAAGAAGAGACATTCAAAATAGGGTCGAATCGCCCACACTCTTCACCAACATCCCTTCTTCTTCCGGAGGCTTAGCCTCTGTGAGTAGCTCACTCACGTAAATTTCTTTCTCTCCTCCCCCCTCTTAACGTCAACGCAAATGCGCTAACAGCTAGAGTTACCATGGGTTGAATGCAACACTCTAGCCTGGACAAAGCTTAAGTAAAAAAGTAAGGCAGTTTCAAAGACATAATTTGCAGATTTTCAACGATTTGTACATGCAGATCTTGTAGCGCAGCAAGGTGAGGTATTGAAAAGAAAATTGAACATGCGTTGAAAGTGACTTTGGTGGTGAGCGACTAACAAAACTGGTCTCAAGGTGAACATATGTAGATTAGAATGAAAGTGAAACGATTCCTAGCCGAGGCTGTACTGGAGCAGCATCCAGTTTCAACCTTCAGTTACCACGCCGCAGGTGGCTAATGTGGTAAATTTCACCTAGCATCCAGTTTCGGCTGAATTCTTCCGACACAACTTCCTATCGCATCAATTACTCAAGGATGCAACTTGTGTATTTGCCTTTCTGTTCCTTCTCTCACTCAGTTTAGTTGTTCAGATTTGATCACCGCTCCGCGGACTCACAAGTGAGGTATTTCAGGACATGGAGCGCTTTTTCAGAATGGTTTCCTGCAGTTTGTGGAGACCCATGCGAGGAATACAAAACCATGGTCCGTTTCTCCTGAACGCGTCTGGGAAGGTCAGAATAGTGGAGAAAAGATGGTCCAAAGTTCGATCCTCCGAGATGACTAATTTTTGCAATTTATGTTGGCGCCTCCAAATTGTGTCTAAACGGCACCAGCAGAGATTATCCTGCCATAATCGCAATTCGGCGACAATTTGGAGGCTCCAACATACATAGATTGCAAAAATGTGTCACCACAGCTGATTGAACTTTGGACCATTCCTTCACCACTGTTTTGAGGTTCCTAGATGCGTTCAGGAAGAATGGACCATATTTTTATGTACCTCGCATGGGCCTTTACAGCATGCGAGAAACCACCTTGGAAAAGTGCTCCATGACCTGAATGACCCTTCTTGTCAGCTTCAGTGCAGACGGAGCCTAGCGTGAAGGCAGATGCAGGCGATGAGATTTACCTCAATTTCATCCTTAAATAGACGCCGCCGTGACCGCATGTGAAATAGCTCAGAGCTTTAGCAGCAAAATTATCAATGAGCAAAAAAAACGCGACGAATTCGCTTTAAAACTTGCTTATGGGCGCAATCATCCTTACCGATGTTGGTTTTCTGTGGTTTTCTCAGTTCCCTCTTACTGGTAAGGATGATCAAACGGTTTTCCTACTCTTGTTCAGCAGCTTACATTTGCCCTCACCAAGACCGATGTCAGACTACGAATCGAGCGATTAGCTAGCGCTGCGGTCACGTCGTGGCCGACGGGTCGCCCAGTCGGCTGGTACCGCAACGCGACCGCGGACGCTAGCGAATCCCTCGATTCGCAAAGTCTGACATCAGCCTAATAGCTGCATAATAGCATTTAGCGCGAACGCAATACCTCGATACGTGGAGTAATTCTCCAAGTTTCTCACAGTTGGGATTTCTGTCTTTTTTTTCTGGTGCCGACAAGTTGAGTACGAAACCACATTTTACTCTCCAGAAGCGAAATAAGAAATCATCCTTGATAGGATCTGGTTTTTCATCTAACAAAAGTTGACGGTAACAATTTAGGGTCAAGTTAAATGAAATGGGCTATGGTGCAACCCAGCTTGCTTAGTACGCGTGCGACTCGTCCGCTGGCCGGCATTCTCGCATTCTTGACGAGCCTCCTGTCGGGTACACAGCCAGACTTACTAAGAGCTGGGGCGAAAGAGCGGCAGAAAAGGGGAGAGAGCACAGTAAAAGCAAGACACGCTCACCAATGCAGTGGGCGTATACTGATCCATAGGGCGTAGGCAAATCCGAGACCTACTCCCCTAGGTTATTCCCACTAGTTCGGAGTCGGAAAGTGAATCTATCACTGCAGTTATGGACCTAGAAAACTAATTCATGGAAGGAATTCGTCTAATGACCTGATTCATTCAGAAGGAATGTGCCTTTATAACCTTTGTTTTGGTCATTTTTCCACTGGCCTACCATTTCTATGCAGTGGGCAAGGAAACGGAATGCAGATGTACGTGCTTGTCTCAACTCCAGCCTGTAAACTTGTTGCTGTAACTACCTTAGTTTCTATCTCCTCATTTATGATTGATGAGCACCTATCTTATGTCTAGAGAACTTGTTCCAAGGACAATTTTTCAAAC
>KZ345154.1:211119-225033 GCA_002352805.1 Teladorsagia circumcincta
GGCCTCCTTGAGCTCGACGGTGATGACGGATGACGTTATATTCTGGAGACGGTGAAGCCACTGATGGTATGCCTGTTTCTGCTTATGGGGGGACATCTAAGGAATATATCGACGCAAAACTGCGAATTAGAGCGGCAGTCTTTGCAACAAAAACTTTGATGATGTGCGTCATGGGCGAAGTGACTCTTTTTTCTGGCCCCCCTGTATGCTAAGATGAGAAGGGTTGGCGCCTGCTATTTTAATTGTTGAAACTCTCAACGACGTCCTATAGTACCA
This sequence comes from Teladorsagia circumcincta, assembly GCA_002352805.1. Classification (NCBI taxonomy): domain Eukaryota; kingdom Metazoa; phylum Nematoda; class Chromadorea; order Rhabditida; family Trichostrongylidae; genus Teladorsagia; species Teladorsagia circumcincta. The sequence goes on from KZ345154.1 coordinate 211,396, forward strand.
ATGTTCAGTAATTGAGAAATGGATAAAAAAGGCTTCGCATGAACTTGTGACTCCTCGAGCCGCTGTAAAGTGAACTACTTTCAAAGCTTTACTTCCGACTTCGATCCAACCATGATGAGGAAATGATTAAAGAGCACAAAAAACAGTCTGTAGCAAACTCACGTGCGACGACAATTCCGAGTTGAAAAATCAGCAAAAAGACTACTAAGGAGGTCATGACGACTTCGGTTAGGAGTGCGTCTCAATTCGGGAATGTTACCATTATACGGGGGAAGCGGTCGCGGTTTTGGCGGATTACAACAGCGGCAGAGCGCACTGCACAACACTTTCTTTCTCTCGCTGGCCTTTCTTTATTTTCAACTGATTGATGAGACTTGTTTCACTAGGTCTCGCCATGTCACCTTCAATGTAATAATTCTGATGAGAAAACCGCTTGTCGATAACATCACTGATTTACAAACTGGGTGATACATCAGTGAAGCTTGATCATTGTTCAGTTTGCGGTGGGTGACTGTCAGTGAAATCATGTTCTCTGCAATAGGTAAATATTACGTCGCCCCGTTCGTCCCAATCTGTTACATTCTGTACCCTTTCACCTGGACCTTTCTATGGTAGTCCTTTTGGAGCTAGGGGGTGCATAAGAGGGTAACTACAGTTTTTCTACATGATCAAGTAGTCATGACTGGGTTCAATTCAGGATGATCTACTCTTCCAGAAAACGATCCAGTATAATCTCTGTTACTCTGTGTTTCTAACAGGAAACTATTTGAATTACAGTTCCTAGAATGAGACTCAAACTGCAAGGGGCACTAACCTCACACTTTCAGCGTCCAGCTTCAGCTTATTCCACGTTTGGTAGCTAGAAAGCCTCCTCTCTACAATGCGTTATTAGAATTGGCCACAATCTTCAAAAGAGGCCTAAATTCTAGCCTTAAACAGCGCTCATAAAGCACCTGGGCATTGAGTGGGAGAAACAGAGGCTCTTTGCTAGCTGGGTAATCAGAACCTGTCCTATGAACGTCATGTTATCGGACACGGCCAGGTAACGGTGGTTGAAGGTAAGGTTGTTTTTCTCCCGACCCCCGACACCGTTATCCTTGAAGGGGCTGCTTAGGTGGATACTATGTGTAATGTTTTCAATTCTAAAATATCTGTAAACATTGATCTGTTTGGAGGAAGATTATTACGGCCGACGTCCCAGAGTGGTTCAAAGGATGATGAACCAAAGATCCCTATTTCGCTCGAAAGTCTCCTTCCACCCTCTTTCAAGTGCCTTTTCAAAACGAATGACAGTCTGCTCTTATTTCCAGATGGTGACTGGCCCTGAGATTATGGACTATATAGGGGCAGAAACAATTCAATCCGAAGCGACCACCTCACCACATTGTGATTAGGAGAGGTACATGAACCTCGACTCTCCCGTTCGCGGTCATCCAGCCTAGTTGAAATAGGGCGCACGCGGCAACTTCTGAACTACTGCCGAAGCCTACTGTCACCGTGAATGAGGAGTGAGTTAGTCGATTCTCTGTGGTTTCATTTAGACGGTAGTCTACATTTTTTGAGGGTACCCAGTGGACTTTCGTTCGTTACCACACATCAAAAAAAATTATTCATTCAGCAGTTCGCTAAAATGGAGCAACTAAAATCGGTCAACCTGTATGACTTAAGCGACCTTGAATGGTCTTAGCAATTGAAATTAGTATCGTCGTCGACCCTAGGTAGCCCTTACGAGCAAGCCTTGTCGGTGGAAGTGGGTCCGGGAGAATCGAACGCCTTCCAGCAAGGACTATTTTTTCCTGATTCGAATACTCCGAGCTCCCGATCGTCTAGCGTTCAGGAATGATTAAGAACGTGATTCTTGTATTGGTCGAGCGTCGAGCATTACAGAATGCGTTGCAAAATTAGCAAGGTTTAGTTTTACAAGTTTTTCATTGCCATACTGTCTGCTTTGATTTATGAGGCACCTCTATCCTTGAAAACACTGTCGGCAACAGAAAGTTTCTGGCAGGCACCTACGGGACAGCCTAAGGCTCTTGCATCCTACAAAGATAGCTGGGAGACGAGGTTCTCAGGATCAGTTTTCAGACTGATTTTGATTCCAGATTCAACTCATTTGCTCTGTACATACAGAATGGAGCAATAATTACAAATGTCTTCTATCTCAGCAACAGTCATAGCGAGTTTTCCTTCGAAGCAAACACTGGAATATTTCCGCAAAAGCAAAAATTTCAAAACTTTGGTGGGATGAGTTCGAAAAAAACTATCCCTTCGAGTAGGGTAGCACATTCTCACTTGGAGTGCGGTCTCTATTGTACTCATTTGAGCCAGGAAAGAGTTTGCTGTAGGAATTTGCTTCACTTCCTTCAAAATATCGGATTTAGCGGGGCCAATCTATGACAGTCGTGCAGCTTAGCCTATATTGTGTGCATTGTGAGCTTCATTGTGTAACGTCTTTGAGTGATTTGATATAAAAATCTTCAGAATATTTTATGTGACGGCGTTTTCGGGCTTTAAGCCCTTCTTCAGGTCTACAGACACATAAACATTACAAATACATCCTGAAACAACCTCATGCAGATGGAACATTACATTGAAAACGGAATCGTAACAACTGACCAACAATTGTTGGGAGGGAACACGGGGGTTGGTCTAGGAATGTCGCGAAAAGCTGAAGAACTGGTGGGATGGACGTGATCTAGAGCATGTGAGAGAGACTCACTTCTCTGACTGCTCACTGGCTCAGAAAAGGGGTTACTAGATGGAAAAGCAAAGGGGCGGTGATGGTGGTGTTGGGTAGCCTGCCTTTCGCGTGTAGCCTTCATTTCTTCATCTCACTGTGTACCTATCAGCTCCATGGCTCTTCGCAGCTCTTTCCTGTTGTTGATTTGTGGATTCCTCCTTCGTATCTCCAATGCCTCCTTGATTTTCTTTTGTACCGGGTCACCAACGTTTCTATGGATTACGCGGATCTGGATTTAAGGTGGGCGCTCTCGTGTGTGGCGTACAGAACGGAATCGTGCAGCTATATATGATTCACTCATGAAACTTGGGGTTACGCAAATCCCACGACCGAATTAATAGTGCACTGCTTGTTCCGACTGAGAATGAAAAAAATGTGCCAGTTGTGCCGATATCGACGAAAAAAATGAGGAGAGCCACCGAAACATATTGCGAATGAAGGTATACTTTTTATGGACGTATAAGCGTAAGTGGCAGAAAGCAAAATAAGAGATACTAGGAGCCAGGTAGGACGAAAAGGTTTGGAGACGAGAGTGCATGAATACGAAGGAGAGAGAAAACGGTCAACGGCTCCAATTCCTCGATGACCGCGGCTGAGGCCTTTGTAGGTCCTTGGTTACGCCATATCGCCTCCGCCTGGAAAACTCGTGGCGAGTTTAGTCCATGCTTTGCGCTTGGAGCATTCTAGCTGCCTCAGCGGAGGCTCAGTTTAGTGATCTAATCATGAAGTGCACCCTTGAAGATTGAGAAATCTAGGAAGAATAAATTTTCAACTAACGATACACGAGGGTTTGAACAGGGGGGGGGGACTGGGAGAAGACCATGTGGTGCAGCAGCTGCTATGGCCTACAAAAATGCCACTTTTCGCGAGAGACGAGAACGCTTTCTCAGTATGGTTTCCTGGTTTCCACCGTAACCAGTTACACTGGAGCGCCCTGTTGTCATTGGAGCGCACCACATCTACAAGCTTATTTCGAGGAATCCGTAGACCAGGGGCAGTGCGGGCAGTCTAGGGGGTGATTGACCACGGGATTTCCCTGACCAGGGGCAGTGCGGGCAATCCCTCATGGTGGCTCTCCAGAAATCCCGTGGTCAATCACCAGCGCTTGCGCGCTGGTCCGATACTCTGCATGCATGACGACACCATCGTCGATCGCAGCTCGCACCGAGGAGCATGCTGCCTCCACCGGGCCACGTTGGCCAGCAACTGAATCGTACCGTTGGCATGCTCCGCCTTCTGAATACATCGGTGGCGCTCAGTACAAGCGACGGCGACGTCCTCGTCTTGGCTCTTTTCGTGGAGTGCATGGAAAAAAAGGAAGGACACTGCACGGCCCACCGCGCACGTGATTACGATGGAAGCCAATAAACCGTACTGAAAAATCATTTCTGTGGCTGGGAGTCGCCAGTGTATGGACCATGGCGCACCAGAGCTTACTTCTCTTCCAGGGAATCGGAGCCTTTACGATGTGAACTCTTGACCATATGCCTCTACTGGATGAGACTTCGAACCATTCAAGTTTTGGTAGACAGGGCTTTTTACTCATATCTGATGATAGGCTTCTCTTGTTGACCTGAATGGCTAGAGAGGACAACAATGTATAAGGGGTGCCTTTATAAGGGAATTCGCAGGAAGGTTCTGCTCCAGTACTAGCGAACATTCCGTCTTTTATATTATGCATAGTATGTTTCTCTCAAAATGATCAGCGGGAAAGCGGTGAACAGTCGTTGACTTTTTCCTCTAATCTGCTTCCTTCCGTCGTTCTTTCAGCAGTTGAAACTTTCGTAAAGCGGTTCCCTTTAGCTGAAAAGATAGGATAAACGGGATCTGTGTGGAAGCAGGACCGTAAGCACCTAATTTATCCCAGTTCGTGTCGTTAGGTGAACTTCATCGAGGTGACCTTCCCAAAGCATTACCATCAGACTGCCTCGGTTGTTTTGGCCGTTATCCGTCGACTTAATCCATGAATTTCCGATTCAATTTCAGGTTCATCTTTATGCCAAGCCTGATGGAAACGTGCATTGTTTTTCTAGATTGGTACCTACCGAAGGAGGAGTCAATCCTCGAATTAGAACATAGCCATGCACAAATGTGGACCATCATGTCGTTAGGGTAAAGTCGAGCGAGTGAGCCAGTCAAGTACCTGGGACTAAACCTTGAGAGCGAGGCTCTGAGGAAGGATGTGAGCTTTTCGTTCTCCCTGGCGTTCCGCTTCTCTCTTCTGTCTGATGCAGGTAAGAATACCAGCCATTTCGGCTGTGTTGGGGAGGGGATGGGGTCCCCGACGGTTGACGGACTAGCTCAACTCGGTCCTTCAAACTGCCTCAATTTGATGCTTACCTCAGGACTAAGTTTGGATAGAGGACAGCAGAAACGCCAATAGGGCTGATTTGCTTAACTCTTTCGAATGTGCTCCTCCTCCGCGTCCATGAGCGCATAAGAACCTTTTATCTCACTTGCATGCTCCTCCGCCCATTGTTATCTCTTCTCCGCCCTCCCCACCTTCCCACCCGACGGTCGATTGGGTAAACAACGGTAAGTAGTGTTGCTAAATAAGAACTATGCTACACTTCCAACTTCGCTTTGAAAACTCCAAACCTTCAGTAGTGCGTAGAGCGAGTGGAAGAACGCTAGATTTGCCCACTTCCTTGTCCACACTGTTCCCAAATGGTCTACCTAGAACCCCCTCAAGAACTGATTCGCCACCCATCGAAACAAGGCAACCCCTTCCAAAGAATCCTTGAGCGTAGTCCACTCTGAGGGGAATCGTCGATTTTTATACTTTCACGCTAAAAATGTGCTCGCTGTGCAAAAAGTGGCGGAAACGGAGCGCAAGGCGCATTCCTGAAGGTCGGCCAACTACATATTCACTGGTTGAAGATTTCATTTATTCAACACGCAAACCTATTTACATACAATCACAAACAACGTGTACATGACTATTTGAAGTAATAGCAGAGTGGTCCGTATTCCTTTGATGTGGTACACGTGTAACGACAACCTGCCGTTAAAAGACGGAACCCGTTAGAAGATAGTCTGAGAGAGTGAAATTGGAACAAGTTATGCAATCACAATGACATATTGAGGGTACCCGACACGAGCCCTGTCGCTCGGCAACAAGGGAGGGCGCAGACGGGTCAGCGGACGAGTTGCATCGTGTATTGTTCGACGTACCATTGCACATTCCATTTACCTTGACGCCAAATCTCTACAGTACGCGCTGCAACTCGTCCGCTGACTCGTCTGCGTCTCCGCCTTCTCATCGCGCGACGGACTTCTTGTCAAGATCCTCAACTGATGAAAGCTTTTGTTTTTCTAGAAATTCCTGACTACTTAGCCACACCACGTGCAAAGGATCCTGAGGGATGAAAAGCGTTTCCGTGTTTCCGCTTCTGTATTGACGACGATTCATTGCCGACGGCCAAACTCAATGCCCACATCGTCTGGGCCGAGTTCAGATTCGTCCGTGTCGTGCACAGATGACGTCTTCAGTCTGCGATAGTTGTCGAACATGGCGTTTCGTCGAGGTGCCAATAATACGGTGGCCAGCAGGCACAGCACGAACATTTCGCAGATGATCACAAAGTTGCAAACGACTAAACGATAATGATCAAGATGGATATTCTTAGACGAGGGAAAATAAACACTCACAAGTGGCGTTTTCTTGAGCTGTAAGTAAAGGACCGCATGTGATCAGATCGAAACGAAGAAGAATGTTTTGGAAGAGCATAGGCTGTTGGGCGGAGAAAAACAGCAGCGAGACGTCAACGAAGCGGAACACCGTCATGAAGCAGTACTCGGAGAGTTTGTTCTGAAAGTTTTCTTTGTAGAATCGGTTAGCTTCGAGAGAGCAGCACCAGCGAAGTGTGTTCTGGTGGTCACTTTTGTCCTTTTGGTCAACGCTGCCGGCAAAAAAAAGATCGCGGGTTCGTTCCTTCTGACTGTAAGAAAAATCTCGTCTCTAGTCCCTAACGCGGTCAACCGTCGGTTCGCACAACTGGAACTAGGGGGTCGCATTTGTGATTTCGGGGAGGGGGCGATCGCGCTTTGGGTTTGAGCACGGTTATCGTAGTGGATACGAAGGGGTTGATGGAGGTCATTAAGTGGGTTGAGTTGGGGGCAGGGTCAACCGTCCGTTCGAACTGTTCGAACGAGGGGGTCGGATTTTGGTGACGGGCCGGGCAAGGGGTCCCATTAGTGGTTTTGGGAGGAGGGGGTCGCGTGATAAATTTGCCGTTTCAGCGCGCGTATAAAATGAGGCGGTGGGAATAAAGTCAGTTAGGTTTAAGTAGCTGTAAAATAGGGAAATAATATGTATAGTGGATTATGGAAATTTTCATAGTTATATACCCCCCCGCTCGACGGCATTTTTGCATTTTTGTAGGAAAAAGCGGGCGGAGTTTTGGGTGGCGACTGATCTCAGAACTAAATACTATAGAAACGTGATGGTTGTTGAGGTGGGGAGGGGGGGGGGGTCGCAATCGTCACGGTTGGACCCTACAAGGGGGTCGCAACTGAGACCCCCACTCGACAATGGGTCGCGAAAATCCCCAAAATGTTCGAACGTGACGGTTGACCCTGTTTGGGAGGGTTCGATTTTGGCAGTTTACACGAAAGTGTGCGGAGCTGAACTGAGCTGTATGGAATAGTCTCCGAATCAGATACTTTAGAAACAGCCATGATGGTGATCGGAGAAGGGAAAGGGGTTACCTATTGAATGAGCCCTCTAAGACTGATGGTGATGGTGGGGGGTCGCATCGAGACTCCCTCCAAGAGAGGGGAGCCTTAAAATTTGTTGAAAAGGTGCCAACGTGACGGTGACTCTGGACCCCAGTGGCCAACCCAGATCTCAAGACAGGTTCGTTCAGCCGACAGTTTACGACCCAAATCAGGGCTTTGTGGCTGCTGTAGTTGCTTCTCCCAGGTAAACTTCACGATAGACCCATGTCAGTAGGCAGTTCGAACGAAATGTGCAAATATTTTTTGCGAAAGGCATAAAATCACAATATGGGTCAGCCGGGCCGTTCTGTTTGGTTTATGATTCTATTAAAAGACGATTGCATCATCACTATTGTGAAGAGGGTAAACTAAACAATTCACGTTAGCTCCAATTGTTGACCCTGTGGGGTTATCGTAAAAGCTTCAGCAAAAGCAAACTAACCGAGGTCACTCGTGCCAGCGTGTGTACGCCGAAGATTGCGAGAAGCAGCGAACCAACGGAGAAAACGTCGGAGTATCGCAGGAAACTGAAAAAGCCTCAGATTGGAAACATTTCCAAATGGGAAGCTGCTACTGAGGCTCTGAACAGGAACGTACGTTTTCGCTTCTTCTCTCATCTCAGCAACCGCAATGATATCGCTGACGATAATAAGAGCACGTACTACAGGCGCCTGCAGCACCATCCATTCCAAACGACGAATATTTTTCCTAAAATAGAAAAATTTAGAAAATTTATCGCCAAGATCTTCAAAAGTTCATCTTCGCTATTCATTCATTTGGCCCTCGTGCATAAATCTGTGTGTTCCCCTCAAGGCACGAAACAGTCATAACCCAGAGAATGAGATATCGGAGGAGATAGAAAAAGTATGCTATCAAGGTTTAGATGTACTGAACAAAAGGTAGGAGGACGAATTCAACTCTTCTTCTCAAAAAATGTAATACTTAGTCTGTCTTCCAAAGGCCTCTTCACTACTACCAACCAACTGTTGCAGTGTCTAGCCAAGAAAAGTATATGGGCATAATCGTGGACTAGCATTCATGTACTCCATCATACATGTATAAGGAAAAAATTGACGGGGTCAATTTACTGAAAGGGAGAGGATGTGGGGGCGGAGCGGTGCCCTAGTGCGCCCTACTTCTGCTCAGTGTAGACAACTGTAGTCTTAATTTTCTTCAGAAGATGTTTAAGGTTTCCAACTGCAAGCGGATTCATTCCAACGCCATTTCTTCGAGCTTGCGTTTTTTTGTGTTGAACAATCTAACACTAAGAAAAAGTAATATTACCCTGATGAGCAACTACGATTGACTCTAGGCTAGGAGGGTAAGCGGCTTCAAAAAAATTCTATTTGCTAGTTTTTCAGTGTTAACCTGAGTCTTGACCCTCTTTTTTGACCTAGTTACTCATTAGGTAATTAATAATTTTCCCGTATGCTCGTATGAAAGGTGATTATTGCAGTTCCTGCATTGCTGAAACGCCTCAGATATCAAACCTTAAACAGCCTCAAGCATCTCCTTCGAGGCTCAATATAAAAAAATCAAATCTCAGCTCAAATCAATACCATTGGTGACGGAAACATGTTGCGAGTGGTTAAGCTAACAAAATGAGAACATACTCAGTAGATTCGGCCGTTGGAAGAAATGGTAGGATGCAGCAGAAAGGAGGGCTTCTAAAGTCGATGGGTCTGGAGTCGAACTGCAAACTATTGGAAAATGACGATCGTCCACCGAATAAATGCCTGAAAAGGACAATGCTCACTGACAAATATCCTCTGATAAACTGTAGCTGCAACCAAAAATGTGCATATGTGTGCTGAACTGTGAGCAACTAAGCAACTAAACCATAGTCTTCGCTATCAAACAAATCGCCTGCTGGTTTCTCCCATTTCCCAAGGCTGAGCTGCGGTCCAGGATTGCAAGTGTTCGTATTTCTGCGTCTCCTAAGTGATATTGAAAATGCTATCATATCACCCTTTTGTTGAGGAGACTGGGTTCTCAATCCAAAATAAAATTGTTGACTTTGCTGTATAGCGACGGTACTTTTGCTGCAGACTCAATCGTGGTAGCAGTAGAACGCGATTTTGCATATGTTACAGTGGTTTGCGGGGTCAGCAGATGTTACCAATTAGTCTGCCTAGGGGAATAAAGGCTTGTTTGGCGCGCACGAAAGTCGACTCGGGAATTTATGCCCTAACGATCCACGTCAAAAGCAGCATTTTTGCCATGGAATCGCCTCCGGTAAAAGATAAAGAGAGAAATGGTCAAACATTCATCCCTTGAAGGCAACCATTTTGCCCTTCAAGAGCGTTCGGTTCAGACATTTTAATCGCCACGCTTCTCCTCCTAGAGTTGAATTAATGCTCCGCAGCCACAAAAAACCATACCTGCAGAGAGAAACGATGACGAATAGACACATAAGGTAGTAGAGGAGACCGAGTGCTGTCATGATCAGCGAAGTTCGTGGTGCCAGCATGCCAATTAGACAGCAACTGGTCGACACCTTGAAACGGCACAACCCTTTGTGAATTTTCTCAATCGTCAAAAGAGTATTCTACGATAAGGCTGATTCCATTTTTGCGCCAACGTTTTGGACATGTTCGCAACTCCTTAACCTATGATAGTATGAAAGTAGCCTCAGGTTGATGTCGAAGAAGAAAAATATAACTTGTGGAAAGGCAGAAGGGCCTCCTAAAGGGTACGGGGCGAATTTTACAGCTGAGGGAATACCCCCCAGCCGCCTAGGAGGGCCATACCTGCGCCGGTGGCCAGGGGAGGAGTAAAGCACGTGGATGAGAGTCCGTGCTGGGTACACTAGTACAGTCGGAGCAAGGCGGCGACGAGTAGTGACCAGCCTACCACTTTGTTTTTACAATGGTGGGGCAGCTGGCAACTTACCAACCTCTGGATTACACTTGGCGATCCACGCTCATCAATATCTAACCACTCGCCGCAGATCTGTACGCAGCGAGTGATTAGGTAGCAGAGAGAGCGTTCTATTGAAGGACACAGCGGTGCGAGTCGCATCAAAGCCGACATCAAATGGAAAGGAATGGTTCCCATTTCTCGAGTTGTGGGCCGTTTCTCATGGTTTTTCCTTCTTTGTAGTACCAATGACCATCCCAAACTTAATTTGGAATGGGTTGCTTTTTCATCGTAGATGCTGCCTTTAAGTAATTTTTTCACCGTATTCGCTGTACACGATAAAGCACTGGCTTCCACATCCACGCGACTTTGACGAAGCCAAATGCACACGCAAAGTCAAATGGAAGCCCCGTTAGCCGGCTTTTATTCTTAACTATGTCTAAGGCTAGGCTAGAGCTGTAGTCAGAGCAACTAGTGTTAGGAAGTGCCAGAATAAGTTTGAATAATTGCCAGGTTTTTCACGGAGTGCGAAAAAATGCACAAAAAAAAGATCCCGAGCTGACTTACCGGGAAAAGGGTTACGAGCCAATAGAGCTTATTCCGTCGAGTTTCAATAGAAACAAAGGAATAGACGAAGAACCAATGAACCAAGGCTAGCATACACACTACCAGTGTGAAAGCAGCCGCAATGAGTAACAGAACTTCTTGGAACGGTTCTAGATCTGAAATGAAACATTTTTGACGCGCAATAGGAACACACTGGTCTTGAATAAACGCCCTTATGGTCCACGAATGTTTGGGGTCATTTTTTCACCGAACTTTCAAGTGATGCTAACCTAAGCGAAAGGTAAAAGCGAGCCAGACCTCTTTCGTTCTTTTGATCTGGTCTTTCTGGGTACTAAAAGTGAATCACCGCACTTTCCTTGAACCAAGAGAGGCATCCAAGCTGATGTAGGCAATCCCTGAGAGGAAAGGTTGTTCTCTGTAGTGAGTGCAGTAAACGTTGAGAAAGAGGGCTATAAGAGTGAGAAAATTGTTGAGGAGCTTTGGATATTGCGACCCTTCAGCGTCAGTACGACCCATACCTCCCTCGACATCAACCCGAGCGCCAGCTGAGCTCCTACAACTCACCTCGGTTTCCACGTCCTACCTTCCCATCCTCCTTCTATTTCACCTAGGAATGTACTGGTTTTACCCAAAAGAATGTCTGGTAAAGCCTAGGATTTCTGCACCCTAGCTCCCCCTATTTACACTCCCGTCAGTTGTCAGTGAATACGTAATCAAATGCTTCCAATACACAGTTCTAACCTTCAGAGAGTCGAATACATCCACATATCGAAGAGTACATTAGCTCACCATGATACCCATATTAGCTCGCATGCGTCAACGAAGTAAGTTGAACGAGCCGTATGAGCATATGCCACTGCTTGATCTCTGTGAGGTATCCCCCTATTTGGAGTAACGCCCCACTGACAACCGCTCCAATGTAATAGTCACAAAAAATTTTAGAAAAATTTAAAAATGTGCGGAAAAATGGGTACCAAGTTGCTGACGCACATGCGCGTCAGCCTGTCGTCATTGTGTTAATCCCATGTAATGAGTGAAGGGGGTAGGAGCTTGCCGAAAACTTTTAGATTTTATGGCTTACAATTCGGAGAAAAAAGAACAGTTTTTTTTCAAGAAATCCCAAATCAACTGCTCAAATATGAGAAGCTGTGATATTTTCGTGGACACTACAAAACAAGATAGAAGACTTTTACTAACGTGCAATGAACTCGCGAGCCGATGGTGTATCCATACGATCGGAGCAATTCTTGTCCGGTGGCACCATCAGAGATTCCATTAAATGTACCACAGCAGCGACACGTACACCATCGGCCATTGTGAAGCCTTAACGAGCCTAACTGAGCGAGATGACAAAATCAACTAATCAAATGAACGACTCGACTGCGCGAAATTTGTAAGGCACATTGAAGACCATTACAAAACTGCAGATGCCCAAGAAGAGCTAAAAAACAGGAGGTTACGTCATGAAAAGGAAGGTATGAACATGGAACTAGGCCCACAATATCGCTGGGCTAGACGATGAAATGTAGTCATGTCATGATTGCGCTGCAATTGGCAAACGCGGTAGAATGAAAGTGCCAAATATAAAGCATTATTTACCCAACTAGAAGATAGAAAAGCGAAAGTAAGTAAGTACGAACAAATAGCAATTAGCTATGCTAAGAATGCAGCAATGTAATCCACAAACAGAACATGCTTTCATGAGAGAAAAAAGAAAAGCGGTGGGCCCTAGAGAAGAGTAAAATCTATACAAAATTAAAAGAAACAAAAAAATATGTAAGTTAATAAATAAATCAAACAAAACCAGTGCATATATAAATTGAAATAAACACCACATAAATGAAAGTTATGAATTTTCTATTAAGACAGCACCACAGCCATGCGACGCTAGGACCTTTCTACGAAAAGGGAACAGTCGAAATTTTATTTGCCTTTTTGTAATGAACAACAGCTGAATGCTCAGCCTTTGGCTTTTTCATCCAATCTAAGCTACCCATAACAATAGTGTTGACTTCAAATCACCGCAGCGGCGAGAGGCTTCACAGAGGCCAAGCGTAGCCGCGTAGGCAATGGCTGAGCTACACTGACTGATCCGCTGTTTTAAGCGAATTGCTCTCTGATAACACAAATACAAGCATGAATCATCACCTGGTAATGCGCCTAAAAGAAATTTATTTATGACTCGTAGCCCAGCCTGGAATTTACGGCTAATTGCTGGTCTCTCTGCAAATTGATAAGGTGCCAGCTAGAACAACATGCGAATGCGTGAATCATCGAGAAGGTGCGGCAAATAGGCGCCACTTCGTGAACCCGACTATCCCCTATCAATTTGAACTCTCGCTGAGGGCGCCTCAAAGAAAATCAAACCGGTAAGGTTCTTGTGCACAAAAATGAAAGCATGGCGTGATATGTGCCCGCAATAAGGAAAGAAAGAGGAAGAGAATACGATAAAAGCTCTTGAGCTCAGGGACTGTTCAGCTTTCTGCTAAGATAGCGAGACACTGGGTTACGAAGGGAGAGAATAGGCAACAGAGCACAATGGATGGAAGAACAGACACCAGCATGCCGAATGAGGAAACAGAAGCGGTCGAAGCGGTCTCTGCATACTCTAGCACCTTTGTTGTGCACTTCAGAGCCGAGAGTGTGCTCTTTACGAAACTGGACATCCAGCGGCACAAAAGGTGAGATTTTTCGCGTTGTAAGGTTCTACAGGGTTGCGTCATCCTTTCGACTCTTAGGAGCCGTTCTCATTT
>KZ345155.1:8587-32832 GCA_002352805.1 Teladorsagia circumcincta
GTAACGGTCGATAATGGAATTTTGGACACTCATTTGACCAAAAATGAAAAAAAAGATGCACAGAAAACCGTCGATGATCTGTCAACAAGTATCCCTTTTCAAATAAGAAAGGGGCGGGCCGGACGAGTTGTGCGAAGCTTCTTGCTCCATGGCTTCAGTAACTCGATCGTATTTGAATAAACCGTACCGCAGTAATACACACCGATTACTACGGATAGCGTGCGAGGTATCTCGTCCAAATGCTAAGATTAGTCGCCAAATGCTGACTTTGGAGACCATAGCGAACACACCTATGATACTCGTAGACTAGTCTATCTCACCCACTAAATAGATTCCTCGACCGGGCATTTGCTGGAGTGCTGCTTTAGGGTTATCACTCTAATTCGCGCTGAGTAAATGTATGCTAACATATGCGGTCATTCTTTCTTAGTGGGCATACCTACTATGAGGATTTGTACCCGTTCCAAGCCGGTCTAGGAGGCAAAGCAAACGGCTTGTGAAAGCAGTCTTAGGTGAGCCACCTGGAATAGCAGAGGCTCGGTTACAACTGCTGCGATGTGACCTTGAAAGAGCGGTTCCAAAGATTTATAATTCCACTCAGAGGGAGTCCAGAGGCAGGAAAAGCTGAGCTGCTCGCAGCAAGGGCGACGGAAGAGTGGTTAAAGGAATGTTCCACGGGAAGACTGGTCATTCTCTTCTTGTACACGTGTTGGCTATGGTCACTGAAGACTACTTGCAAAGTTTGGAGCGAAAAGAATGAAATACCCAAAAAATACAGCACCTGGGAAGGCTCAAATGATGGACCGGAATGGACCAGTGAGCGGAACCGGAAGTGCTCTTGTAAAAGAGTGCATGGCGGTTGCGGAGCCACATGTAAGTTTCTGAGAAGGTCCAACGTGGAATCCGGTACACATCCACTCTTTCAACAAGTTTGCACGTGTAGCTTCCCAAAGCCCACAGTTGTGACAGTTTTATGGCGGGAATTCAAATTCCTTGTGGTCTTCCTGGTTTTTTGGATTAATGACAAGACCAGCGCTTGATTCTCGGTCTTTTTGTTATCCTCATGAAGCAAGAGGACTAAAGTACCAGTTCCTTGTAAGAATGGAGGCAGGGTTTTTCCGTGGAAGATTCCTTTAAATGCTAGCGGCAGCTAGAGCGAGATCGAGGTGGGCGGAGCCAAAATCCGTGACTTGCATCACGGTCCCAGGGTCATGGCTAGTGGCTGGGAAAGGGTAGATGTAAGAAAGAGGGACGTGAGAGGGGGGGGACACTGGTCAGGGAAATTGGACTGTTCGTCCAGATGAGCGAAACCATGACCATGAATCCACAATAAGGCTCGAAACAGCCTGAATGCCGGGGAAACAGGGTGCTAGCGATAAAGGAGAAGACAAATGCTCATGGTGAGTTCAGCGCATTCCGAACGGGGCGTAGCCAGGATCGAAAAGTCCTCCTGCCCTTCCTATTTTGCAGAAGATAGTGTGCGGAGTGGAGCCGTGAGACATACAAACAGCTAATAGGGCTGAAGAAAGTAGCTAGATAGAATAGCAGTAAACAGACAAATAGGCAGAGCCAGACAGCTGCCGGATTGACGATGGTCCACTTTACTCATATAATCGGCTGATTAAGTGGAAATAGCCAACCAGGTCACTGAATACACTCAGTGTGAGCGTCCAGTAGACTTCAGCGAAAAGCCGACCGATGTTGGTGAGTGCCAGCAGTAGCAGCGGAATGCCGATGCCTACGTAGATCATGCAGAAAATTTTACTCATCGAATTTCCAGGAGTTACGTTACCATAACCTAAAAACATAAAATTCAGCGGCTTGATTCGGTAAGAAGTGTGACAGCTTCAACAAGCTGACATGCACTGCAGCTTCATCTCGACACGGAAAGTGGACAATGCTAGCTCTATCTTTATCGTCAGTAGAGGGGTGTCGCCGAAGAGGCCCATCGCGCGGCGAAGGAAAAGACACAGACGCTGCAAATTACGAGTCGTAGCACATACTGTGGCGGTTGGGCGCCAGGTTTAATAGTGTGTACCATACCACGCCTCATATCGCACAGCACGCGCTGCGACTCGTCTGCTGCATCTGCGTCTCCTCCTTCGCCGCGCGATGGGCCTCTTGGGGGACACTCGTCAGTAGACCACATCTCGAACCTGAGCCCATTTAAGCGTACTCAGGCATCCGTTCCGCCAAGATCTGACTTCCATAATGCCATGAAGGATGGAAGGATGAACACACTGAGCCTTACAACAAGTGGGAATCGGTTATTGCCCAAGTACCCTTTCTCTCTAGCAGTGTGTGTGCGTCGAGTGCAGACCACGCAACACAAGTGACGAAGTACGAATACCTGCTGATCAATTCATTAGCAGGACACATTTCAATTTTGCGGAAGAAGTCGTCACTTGTGTTGTGTGGTCTGCATTCGACATTTCTTTGAACTCTTTTTTCCTGATTATGATTTTCCTGATTTTTTTTGCCATCTATGCCATTTCTGCATTTGTTTCAGTCAAACGAATAGATTTTTTCACAAACCAATAGTAGTGAGAGTAGAGAATACGAAGAAACATCTGCTTGCATAATCAATTTTCGCAATTGAATCGTCAATGAGAGAAAATGCCGCGGCTCCACCCATCACGTACAAAATCGATAACATAGAGATGATTATGTACGGAAGAGATGCAATGATAATCTGAAATTATTTAGTGAAAGATAATTACTGTGGCCCCATCTCAGCATCCACTATTTTCAAAATTTATAGAAAACGTAACAGATAAAAAATAGAAAAATAAACGTAATACTATAATAATGAATATAATATATTTATAGCATTATATCAAATATCAGTAACCATGAAATATGTAAAAATCAAAATAAATACGCGAAATACGACGTAATAATAGATAAATAAGTATGTAAATATGCAAGCCACCACAACTTTAACTGAAACCTCTCGTTTGAAATCCTCATCGTCGCAGCAACGATGCTCCAAAAAGCGCTGCTCGAACACTCGGAAGGGCGATTGAAGACGTACGTTTGGTATCATGGCTACTATCCCTGAAAATTGAAGGCTGTGTTCAAAGGAAAATTTTGAAAAAATTAAAAATCACAAAAAAAATAAATTGTAATAAGGTGTGAGGTAGAAATACAAGTAGAGCCGTGAAAAATGGATGTTAATAGATGAGAACAGTTTGGAGGCAAACGAATGCCTGATCATCGTTCACTAACAACTTCTTTACCTACACGGTGATCGATTAGCATCAGAATCCGGTTTCTTAGGACGCGTTTTTGATAAATTACTGACATAAAAACTGATGGAAAAAGAAGAAATGGTGTCTTGAGAGATACACTAACCATCAAAAGGACCCGCCCCCCTTTCTTGCAACTTTTCTTCCCTATAAAAATTTGAGGCCTAAATGAAGGCCCTCTGAAGTTTTTGAACCCTGATGGCCAAAGAATTCACAGGGGTAAACGCCTGAACATATCAATATTTTGAGCAGCCTAGGTAGTTGGGATAAGTTGGCAAGCAGAAAACGGTTTGAGAAAGTACTTGACCGTCATGTATTGCAGCAAGATCGCTTCGCACCCACAATCAAAATTGGCAACAGGCGTGGCTAAACGAGGATTCCACGGTAAGGTCGGAAGTGTTATAATAGAACAAAAGAAAATATACGGGGTTAGTGGGTTACGTCATCGTTCATGGCTTATTCTCCCCTAGTTTTTCTTTCCTGTAATCTGAAATGTTGCTTGGACGAACTGATTCAAAAATATGCTTCGATTTACAGGCTCCGAAGAAGGCGAGTGCGCCCAATCTTGGAGGCTTTAATAGAAGTAGCTGCAACTATACGGGGGTGGGCCCGAAAAGGGTTGGAACGATGACGGGCATTCTCCCTTGCGCGTAAGCCCTGTAAGCCCTATCATGCCGATCTGCGCCGCTTGCGCCGCTGCCCGCCTATCGAGTGACTGACCGCTTGCCGCAGGTCTCTGGCGGTTTAGCAGAGAGAAGGGAGAGTGTGTGTGTTTGTGTTGGGCGTGACCAATGAAAGTAGCAGCTCAAATTCATGGCCGTTTCATTGTTTTCCTTCAACCTGCGCAGCTGACCACCTCTTCCATCATTTCTGATGCGGTGCTGCAAAGCCCAGGTGGCCAACGATTTCCTAGTCCACTTTCAACCATAATCCTACAAATCAACTACATTTGATGTGTAAACGTGATGGATGTGTTAATTGTCTAAAGATGCGAGTCAAGTTTTTTTTTGCAGATAAATAAACTAGAATAGAATTTCTGCACCTAAGTTCGGAGGTATGGCCCACAAAAAAGGGCCATGGCGGTGAGCACGATTATGAGGGTCGCATGAGCTGTTTCCAACCTGCTATGTTAAAGCTATACCCAGGTAGAATCCGTGTGAGCGAACCTCCTCGGTCTGGTAGGTAGCGCCCCAGGGAAATTCACGGATGTGGCAGTCCCGTGCAAGGAAATCCCCTGATAAAGGCGCTAGGGTCCTCGAAGCCAAGCTGCCCGAGCTACGAGGCCGTGTTTCCGCGGCTGTGGTCAAACGATCAACGATCAACAAAGAAATGATCAAACGTATAAACTCTTGATGTTCTGCTAAACACAACCCGGCAAAGCTGGTTAGCAACAGAAATCAGCTGGATAGTATGCCATAATTGCTGGCAAAATGCCACCGTTCTGCGGAATGCAATTCTCATACTCGGAAAGCTCGTCCGGTTGCACCTCCCCTCGAAGGTTAGGCGAGATGCTGCAGGCAGAGAGGGGTTCCTTTATGAGGCCTCGTGGAGGGTTTCTTTCGCTGTTTCTTTCAGTTTCACTCAACAATGCACTCTCACATCCGTTATCGATCGCGGTTAACCTGCAAACCCGTCCCTCAGTTGTGCCTTTAAGGACTATGGACCTGAACTTCACTTCATCTCAGCATCACCAGCCGTGATAGTGCGAACCAATTCAAAGAAAACACCGGACCGATTGTAAAAGTAAAGCTTTACGACAGTGACAATTCAAATTAGAGCT
The DNA here is from genome assembly GCA_002352805.1 of Teladorsagia circumcincta. NCBI lineage: Eukaryota > Metazoa > Nematoda > Chromadorea > Rhabditida > Trichostrongylidae > Teladorsagia > Teladorsagia circumcincta. The sequence continues at coordinate 13,616 of KZ345155.1, forward strand.
CTAGGAAAATTCACCGTAGTGAAACCGATTAGATCATACAATAATTTATATGAAAGTGCATTCTCGCCTCAGAGACACGTCTCTGAGAATGATGCACTTACAGGTGCGAATGCACTTACATTTGAATTATTGTATAATCTAATCGATTTTGCTCCCTGGGAGCGGTGTTATGAGAAAAAAGCTGACGAGAAAGATGAGAGGCCTGATAAACGCGTTTTCGTTCACAGGAGGCGCGAACTTTTTTTCCACCAAACTCAAAGATTTTATTTGGCTTTGATTGCAATCTTACCAAATTCATGCGCCTTGAGTAAATTTCTGAGTAAGGGAAACAACTTTGTATCATGAAGGTGATGGACAGAACTCGAGCCCGTAAAACGATACTTTCTAAGAGAATCTTAGTCTTCTAGCCGCAATGCCCATTTTGGCCCTGCTGGTACAGTCGTCCAACAAAAAAGATAAGGGAAACGGCCTAGGAAAAAATGGCCTATCCTTGGAGACAGATGCCCGTACATAGAGATTCGTTCACGATCACGATTTGCATCACCAATCGACTTCAAATAGTTCCTGTGGTCCCAAAACGATCACAAATGCCTCCGCAGCCAATCACGCTATCTCCACGGCTGGCAAGAAGGTGTGCGATCTCTGGCCGCCACGCCCACTCGACTATTGGGACTGTTGGTTCAAAGGCAAGCTCCGCGTCTAGCCTCACTGAGGTAGTCGCTCCCCTAAACAGAGGTGTGTGCTCCGCTTCTGCAGAGGTAGCGCCACCTTCGCGCATTGAAAGGCGTCGCGGAGACACTAGGAGCTAACGACTTTCAACAGGCTCCACCCAACCTAACATGGTCCGCCCACCGTTCGATTTCTTGTTTGCGTCGCCTCGTTGATCTGCTATGCTCTCTCTACTCGCCCTTCTCTTGCACTCTCCGCGAGTCACATTATCTCTCATCTCCCTGTCTGCGTCTTGGACTTCTCCACAGCGTAGAGCAAGAAAGCTCGTATTTCCTGTGTGTTTCACGTCTTTCTTTCCTTTTTTCTCTACTCGCAGTCCACCTCTCATCCCTACTTTCATATTTGAGCGGATTTACCACATAAAGTGATCCTGATTTGCCTTTAATCTGATTTCAATTGAGCTGAATTTTTATGGTAGCGTTCACTTCGCGACTACGTCCTAAATTAGTTTTATTCCATCTGACCAGCTCTGAAACTTGTTGAAAATTTTTTAACCCGAACAAGTATGTCAAGAGATAGAGTTGTAGACAAGGTAGAGGTGACGCAGTTGCAAGTGTCACCAATCACTGTGCATGGTTCAAGAGGCGAACCCCGGCATCAAGCGCGCCCAGGCCAACCCAGCATTCCACCTCCACGGGCTGGTTGATTGATGCAAAACTCGTCCAATCATAGGTGCCAAAGAGTGAACTGAGCATCGGCTTCGGAACTTGTAGCTAAGGAAAAAATGGCATTCAATTAAAAACTGCCGAAAGGGATAGCGCCGAGTACACGGCGCACATGCAGAGACAAACCTCAAACGTTTCTATCCTTCGGTCCTCACCAGTGAGAGCATTAAATGCTCCTGCGAAACTGAGTCATTCATTTTCTGATCCCAAATGCCTCGAACATTTCTTCATCAGCACATACGGAAAAACTTTATAATTTGTGGGTATCGACGTCATCAACGATATCAAGTATTCATATAAAACGACCAGGGGTATAATGCTCCGAAATTGCGCCCTTATTCTTGTAGAAAATAGTGGCAGAATTGTGGTTGAATGCGCCACGCATTCTTCTTCCATTTAACGTCTCAGTGGCATTTGATTGCAGTTTGACGTATACGATAGAACCAGCCAATACGCCGGTTGCTGTTTTATCGCTTCAGCACGACTGATACCAATCGGCGGAATGGAAAGCTTGGTCAGTCAACTGCATACGATGCGGGATTTATCCCCAGCCCGAGCCAGTATCAAGCGGCACCAATTTCCGCTCTCGAAGAAACAATGGTAATGATATGTAGTTCAAAAAAAGCAATGATAAAGACATACAACAGTACTAATAATTATTATTATAAGGATTATATGAATGACAATTATTGATTGTAAACAAAGCCATGATTTTGCATTTATCTGAATAAACGGGATAGCGATGGGTAACAATGATACATTATAGTAACAGTACCCTATGTGCACTATGATGATATGATCTATCGTGATGACAAACCCATGGTATGGATTTGTATGGGTGAAATGACCCGCAAGTTTATGAGCTGTTTTGGAGTTTAAGCAGTACTGTATCAACAGGGAACACTCACCAATTGAAATTGTCAGAGATTTTCGAAGGGCAAGGCCACTGTAGGATTTTTACGAACACGACCGGTTAAGTGTTGATCGCAGAGTCGACCGGTTTTCTGAAAGCGCTGTTTTTACCCAGCAGATCATTTTCGCATAGAATTCCAACAATGTGGCCCTTATTCACATTGTTGAATCCTATCTTCGTCATCGCTAAGGCGATTATTATAATGGAGCGCGGTTATTTCCACCAATCTCTCACGAGCAATCAAAAACGGAAGACGTGTCACGCGCAACTCCAATTCACGAACATAGTACGTTGATACGATCAGTTGGTGGTAATGATAAGGAACTTGTAAAATTTCTCGGTCGTCCAGATCGGTTTTACCCCAATAACTCTGGTGAAGCCAAAGAGCCGTGAAACAAGACCGTCCACTCAGTCCCTAACAATTACTCTTTATGTTAAAGGCATGCCCCAGGATCAAATCGGTATGGTTGTTGCACAAAAATACGAATGTATTGGTGCGAAGTGGGCCGACAATAAAGAAAAAAGAGAAAGGATTCTTCCAGAACGTTCAGGTTAAGGTTTCGCCCACCTTCAGTCGTGCACCACGTAATCAGCTGTACTAAGGCAATGGGAGACTATGTACGGAGAGGAGAGTATGAGGAGGAGAACGCAACAGACGAGTGGGCGTCAGATAACAGCCTGAGAAAAGAAAAAAATCTCCAGATTCGGCAGCATACTCTGCAAGGCCATAGCGCTCTCGCTAAGTGATCTTCGTGCACGAAATGCCACATCAGTGATTGTACCCTAGGGTTCTATCCTACAGACTGAAGGAAACCGTTCACCGACTCCTGCCTGGGATCTGCCTTTAAGTTTGCGTAACTTGAGGCTACACATTAGTAGGGACATAACTGCAAGTAGCAGGCTGAGTGTATTCACCCCTTAGGCTGCTGCTCGAAGATATGGGACGAGCCATGGCTGTAGCAATGTTCCAAGTCTTATCCCATCAGCTAGCTTGAAGAATTGATGTGTCACGTCTTTCAGTCTTTTTGAGCCCTTGCAATCAAAGATTCAATATACTTGACAGAGAATTTCAATACTCAAAATCATACCATTTTCAGGAGAACGCTCGGCTTTTGATTTTTGGCAACTTCTCTTTCTTGACTTCAGAGCTCAGCACAGATTTTGAGGCTGGGCTTCTGACCGTGGAATTGGATACTTTTCACTACGGATACCGATGCTGTTCCCTTGCCGATCTGAACCATCTCGGTCGAACTTTGTCAAACTAATGCCGAGGGGAACCCCAAATAGTGCCACCTAGCTAAGCACTTCTGATATAGGATATCCTGCGCTCATAGAGTGCTCTATTTTATTCATTTGCAGATGTATAAGACTTCAGTCAGTGAAGCCGTTTAACTTGACTTGCCAGCGCAATTCTCTACCTAATGCCCACCACTAGTGCCATTTATAGCCCAACCCTAGCCCCCAATGAGCCGCTTACTAATGAACTTCAGGGCTGTTGTCTGGTTCGCTGAACCTACTCACAATCAGTCAAAGGCCAATAGTTAGCTATCGCCAGTTATCGAGTGATTAGTATTGCGCTGACATCGTGCTAATCCCTTATATCCACCATGGCTCCAAATTCCCTGCATGTGGTCTTTTACTAGTTAATTTGCCGTATCACATCCACTGTTTCGGAAACCTTCTCTTCGGCGTCGAGCCCATTAGATTCGGAATTCTCTGTTCCGGAGCAGCCGCAAAAAATTTCTGGGACCGCTTGCCAATCCAATTCCTTGTACACTTTTTTAAGGTTCATTCACAAGACGTGAGCGCACTTCATCAAGTATAAGAGAAACTGGCACTGTCAGGAACAAAATTCAATGGCACACATCCTTCTCCTATCCAGTACTATCTTGTTTGAATAAATTAAATGACCATTTTGGCAGCAGCGACTTTCTGATGAGACGCTCCACACTCACGTATAGACGACTTAAAAGGCAGAAATTACGATGAGAAAACAACCCATTGTAAATTAGGTTAAGGATGGTGAGTGGTACTATAAAGAAGGAGAAACCATGAAAAACGGCCCACAACCCAAGAGAAGGGACCCCTTTCCCGTTGATCTCGGCATTGATGCGACTCTCGCTGCGCCATCTTCAATATGAAGCTCTCTCTGCTATCTAATCACTCGCTGCGTGTAGATCTGCGACGAGTGATTCGATAGTCTGTGGGCGTGGATCGCCAAGTGTGCCAAGAGTGAGCCAGCCAGATCGCCGGGGTCAAATCTTCCGCTGCCCATTGCGTTCCAGCCCGTACCTTCGGGAGGTCTGTCTTCTTCTCCACTAAGCAATTTTCCCCTTTCTTAACCTTCGTTCTTATCGAGGAATGCTCCTTTAGATGCGAAACAATTTTTTTTAGTAAAAATGGCTCTTAGCTTTATTACTTATTATACTATTAGTCATTATACAGTTTCTAAACTACTTATTAGACATATATACACATACTAGTGTAACAGAAAGCAGGGTACAATCGCACTAGGGTACAAGCAGCCCAGATCACTATATACATTCATGTACAATCATCTATGGCGTCAATAAAGCAGTGTATAGGCGTTTCTTCCAACCCGTCATACAAATAGACTTTCCGTGATCCATTCTCGAGACGTGTTTCACCTCGACCGCCAATTCCCTGAAAAACCAGTTCAATATATGAGGCACTGAATATTTTCGCTGATCACTCACGCAATACTGTACTCCTTAATTGAAGAAAGCCCTACAAAAAATTTGGCGACCATTCGGGTAGAGGGAAGTAGTCGACATTTCAATTATTCTGGCAATAGGATATGCCATGCACCTGACCTTCACTTAAGATCGTAGAGATGTTTGAATGTGTACTTAGTCCAAGCCTTGCGGTAAAAGCCCGGTGAAAGCCACTGATTCCATTCTCATTTGCGAGCCTGACCCTTTGATCGAATTCGAAAGGAATGTATCCATCCGTGAAGACAGTTGTGTGTGAATAGGAAAAGAACGATCGCGAGGATTTTGGGTTCGAATTCTCAAAGTACGGAGCAACGACTCTTGACATGACACGTCTGCCTCATGTTTACCATTAGCAACAGCATAGCTGCATTTATGGTACCATCAAAACTTCCTCTTTCGGTTGAAGCACTGTTCCTGTTTGCAGAGAAGATGCTGTTTCCATTGGGATGGATGTGGCGCCCTGATGAATGGTGCTAACCAAAAGACTAAATCCTGGATTGTAATCCGTCTACGATATCAAAGCCATCTATTTCTCCTGGGTCAGTGAGTCGGTACCAGACTTGTTTTAAAGGATAAAAACACTGATTCTACACCGCACGACTCGAAATTCGTTGTGAAGGCCAAATCGCATTCAAAGTGCCCAATGATTCTGACTGGCAGAAAAAGGCGTGGCGTATTCCAAAAAAGGATGCCTAACGGTAAATGCCCAATCATTCTAGATCATCTTCCATATGGCCGAGCTAACTCATGAATAGATAAGCACAAATGGGGTAGAGACTAAAAATTACCTCGAACAAATATCGTAAAAGACCTCCACTCGCACTTATTCGGCAACTTTTCTGTGCTGCTTTACCGTCGAGAAATCGCTGTAAAGTTCAATGCTGAGACAATAACCTCAACGAAATTCTTTGATTTTGACTATTTGAATTTATTCTTTTGATTCTAATTCTTTTTCATTCCCTTCAATGAAAAAAATTGAGCACCTTAATGTATTCTTTGACAATGGTCACGCAAGATTGCCGTAAGCTATCACTATTCAAGCATAGTGAGGAAATGTCGGAGTTCAGAAGAAGAGACAGATCCTCCGGTAGCATATCACCAGTAAACCAGAGATCTTTGACATTTGCCAGTTTTGCTTGTTGAAGGAAGGGCTCTCTGAAAAAAAAAACATTTGCCTCTTACAAAGAAAAAAGGTTCTTTTTTTCCTGCAGAAAAAGCATCAAAGATTTATACTATGCTAGATTACGGATTAAATTATGGCGGTTTCGAAAAGCGAACGTATAGCCCATTTCAAAACGAATTCATGAACTTTAGGCGCTTCTTTTTTCAACAGCACAGGTCTAACTCTGTATTAAAGCCCCATTAAATTGTTCACGCTTGTTCGCACGAAGTTTTCAAAACCTGATACAACTGTATTTGAGTTTTGCTTTCCACGAAACCTCGTCACTCACACTGCCATTTGAAATGATAATTCGTGAATATAAACAGTCGTTCCAGGACTAAACGAGACAGTTTGGAGCACTCTTTGGGCTTCTTTTCTCGTTTCGAACTTCAGACTCAATTGTCCTGCTTTCACCGTAGAGAGCACTGAGATCGCCTCCTCGGGGAGTTCAGATGATCCAAACTGCAACAAGTTCGTGATGGCGTGCAATTTTAGGCGGATTTACGATTGATTTAAGGAAAATGAACATGAAGGTGGTCAAAGAAACGTATTGAATAAAAACCCAAGAAAAACACTTCATCGACACTTTTCATAAGAAACTTTTCAAATCAACCAGCCTGCGTAATATCGACAAGGGCAACATCCATTAAGTGAAACGGTACAATCTTCCAAAAGTTCTTCGAAAGCGCTTCCCAGTGACCATCCACCAAACTTCTTCTTGATACCTCCTGAAATTTTTGTTAATGGATCGTTCATGATAGGCGATCGTACTTGCGATCAGGCGATTAGGCGAATAGGCGATTAGTCTATAATGAAAAATATACGTATAGATTAGGGGAGTAGGCGATTAGCAAGTAGGGGATTAGGCGATCGCTCAATGGGCGGAGAAAGAAATCAAGAAATCAATACGCCTCCTTCTCTCTTCTCTCTTTCTCGCCAACTCGCCTGCATGCCTAATCCCCTAACCGCCTATTCGCCTAATCGCCTGATCGCCTAATCGCACGTACGATCGCCAACTATGAACGATTCATAAGAGATTCGGTAGAAACAGTGGGAACTTGTAAATAAATGATACATATTACATAATAGACATAATACCTCTTTCATGACATCGTTTGGTTTCTCTAATGAATGGTATTCCAAAGTGGTGTACTGTGGAAGAATTCTCTAGAATGCACAAAAATAATTACATTAAGGAATAATGTGATGTTATGATAAACACAGCCGCTCATGTCCTTGGGGGGGGGGGGAGGGTGACGATCGAAACACTGCCAATTAAAGGTGGCACGAGGATTAAGCCTAAGAGAATGGAGTGACGAGGGGAAGAATACAAACTGCCCGCATCATCCCCCCCCCGATTCCTCCCCTCCCTAAGGCTTAGTCCCAAGTGTTGTAAGTGGCTTACCTATTCGAATGTCCCCCTAACAACATGAGCACTTGAATGTATTCTTAAGTTTCTGAACAAAAATGAAAAAAAAACTCTTGAATATTTGAATTGGATCTGAATAAACTAAATATATTCGAACTCAACACCTGTCTATGTTAACATAGTCGATATATTTATTTTCAGCAAATTTCGGCAAATTTCTAGTCAAATTTAGTCTAGACAGTTTCGAGAAATGGACAAAAAATTGCTGCGATCTTACAAAATTAAGAGTTTCAGTCCGGGAATTCAAAGCAGCGATAATGATCCGTTCAATATGTAGGAGTCCACGATCTCCGAAGATCTCGGGGAAGTATGGCTGCAAACAGGGTCAACCGTGCGTTGCGCAGTTTTCAGCGAGGGAGGATTTTCTGGAGGAGGGGGAGGAAGGCGTATTTGAAGTGGGTGAAGGTTAAAAGGTGAAAGAAAGTGGAGTCCTATTTTCGGAAGTTGAAGGGTCGTGATGGAAGCAGAAGGCGTTGTTCGAGCGGTTTTGACGATTATGGAGAAAGCTCTATGAAAAGAGAAAGAAGTGAGAAAAATGGAGAATTTCAAGTCTCTTTAGACTCTTTTCTTCCCCTTCCCCCGCTCGACAGAGTCATTTTATCGTATGGGAGGCGAAAATTGGAGGGGGGGAGTTGAACTGTGTCAAATGGTCTTGGAATCAAATACTATGGAAGCAGCCAAGGTGGTGGGACGGTAGCCTAGGTGAAGGGAGGGAGGTCTTTTTGGGGAAGTCTTCCAAGGTTAAAGAGAGGTCGTGAAATTTTTGAACTTAGCGCAACGCTCCGCTGCAAAGTGAACTGTCCGGCCGAGCCAGATGAAGTGGTTAGGACTCCATTTCCAGAAGGGAGCAGACGCTACGGTTGACCGTGTCGGCTAAAGTGAACACACTTCAACCCCGCACTGAATTTTCTCCCAAATTGGCCGTCGAGGAGTGGGGAAAGAGAGGGGCAATGCGGTAGGATTCATAGGACTAGACAGAAAATGCTTCATTTTCGCATATCAATCCCATTTTTACAACCCGCACTTCTCGGCGAGATGGCTATCCTTGTCACATCCAAACACGAACCCCTCCCTAGACCGCAAATGCGGCCCCCTTCAAACTGTTGAGGAGACGGTTGTCTCCATCCTAGGATAGAGGTAGAAAATTTTGCCCCTTCGCAGAATGTTTCTCACGAATTCTGCGTTGCATCCAAAATCTCGGTCCTAGACGGGGTTAGAGCCCGCATCTCTGGCCCTTTGCAGAACCCAATGATAACCCGAAGTGTAGCGGAAAGTGGAACCATTCCTAAATAGGTTGGAAAGTTGAGTAATTTTTTAATACTAAGCAGGATTTTGAAGTGTTGAAAATATGTTTCCCTATGCCCATCAAAGAATTAGAATCACGCATTATGATTAATTTTCAGAAATAATTAAGCTTTCGTCACTTACCAGTTTTATAGCCCAGATTCGACTCTTTACGGAACGCAGGATTTGATTCGACCACTGAGGGCACACGGATGCTAAACTAGCCAGGGAGGCTAGATCGAGAAACGAGCATAGAATGAAGATAATGTCGTGATTCAGCAGCTCTAGCATATCTTCAAATCAACATAATCAATAGGCAGTCCTTTTTCACGTCTACAGTACATTTACACAGCACTTTGGGGTCAGGGAAACTCTGAGAGAAAAATACAAGTAAAGAAAAGAATAAAAATTAAAACAAAAGTTCCAATGTAGAAAATGAGTCTCAGAAATGGTAACATCCGATGAAATTGGAACCACGCCCTAGAAGTCCTCCTGAAAGAACTAACTCAATGAAAAAAAGGTCAATGAAAAGAATGAAGGTTACAATCCCCCTTTTAGATGCCCCCAACCTTCTAGTTTCATGGTCGTAGAGCATTTGGTGAAAATGGAGTTGCAAGGTGCCACTTCATTCTGCTCGGTGACTGTAACGATAAAGAGTTTGATAACACACATTCAAAGTACCTTAATGCTGAGAACCGGTGAAAGGCAATTCATCGAAATCGATACCATTATCACCGTTTCAGTGGTCCATCCACCTTAGGGCTCCCCCTCCTCCACCCTATCCTCTCCCTCTAGCTCTCGGCAAAAATATCCGCTTCTCGGCCCAGGACCCCTTTTCCGCGTCATTCAAGGTTGATTCAACAAGAAGCTCTCTGAATAAAAGTATATCAAGGCACTTATCCTTAGCACTGACAACGCCATTTCTTGAATCTGATCTTTAGAGCCACCGAGCAGAATGGAGTGGCCCCCTCCAACTCCATTATCGTCGAGCATTTCGAAAGCAATTTAGTGTTCACAATGGATTACGACAATGGATTGATATTTTCATCTTTCAGAGACTATCTGGTGCCGATTGATAGAGCTCGGAAGAACGAAGGGTTTGTTGGGCCTGGATGATGGACGATCCAAGATCCGACTGGCGCACCCTTAACGCGGGAAGTACTGTCATTTGCTACTACCCCACTTCCCCAGCTTCTACGTAAAGAAGTAACATATACGGAAGATCTCCTAACAAAATATTTACTGCAAGTAAACATTAATGAAATTTGGAACAAACTACCAAATGCATGATCTGGGAGTCCACGTTGAGATCTGCGTAATCTCTCCATCACTATGGAAAGACTACCTTTGATTTGACTCGGCTCATGGAAGGGTAGGATCACCGTCTTAGGGAATCACATGTCACTACGACTCAGAAAATAAGCAGAATGCACGGCTATCCCTAAACAGAACTGATTAAAGTTTTCCACCTTTTATGCATTTGATATGTATGTGTTATGCGTTTTTTATTCAGCGTTATGCAATTCCCAAGGAACTCAAAAAGAAAAAATAGAAATGGTATCCGAACATGGATTAAAATTTGAAAACATAAATCGAAATACACTTGAGAAGGAGTAATTCCTAAAAAGCGCTGAATGAGGAGGTTAGCATAGGAAATGATGTGTAATGCTCTATTGTTTCGTTTCGGAACGATTTTTCTATGTTTTCATGAAAAGCAGTAATGTATAAGAAGAGAAAATAATTAACAACAATTATTGCACTGTTGCAATTTCTCGAGCAGCTGTGGGTAGTTGGATTGAAGCTGTCTTTTAACAAGTGGGTATCCACGATGGCCCAGTAAAGGAATCAGTAGAATATAACGATTTTCGAAATTTTGAAGAACACACATGAAACGCACAAATATGTGGGACGATAGCGCCATTAATGATAAAATCAGAGCAGGGAGAGTTACGGACGGATAGCGCTGACCAGCTGCAACTTATAATGACATCTATGCGTCGTTAGCCAGGGAATCTTGCCAAGGTGTCCAAAGGCGGCAGGTCAAGATAAGGGATTCCCTAGCACATCGTATTCCCTGCGAGGAAACGCCATTGGCACTAAGCCGCTAAATATGCAGAACCATAAAAAGGTATGGGAGTTGTAAATCTATACCGGCCAACCATACATAGGTTTGCGTGCAGAGTGAAGTCAACTCCCAGAACTGTTTCTACTGAACACGTACCATCAACCCTGGCTAGTTTCTGGATTATTTCATTAAATAACAGCCTACTATTAATCAATCATTCAAACAATAGCAGCCATAATTTGGCTGGACGTAACATGAATGGAATAATCGAGCTATTTATTTGTGTATTTATTTATTTAACTACATTTGTAATAACAAGAAGAAGACATGATGATACTTGCTTACAAGCTCGGCTTTACTTACAATATAGTTTTCTGCGATCCTTAATGGTCATGGCGCGCTTTGAGCGTAAATAATGAATAAACAAATAGATAAGACTAGTTGATAACTAAATGGCATCTACGCAATGAATATGTTATCTGCGTGATTATATCATAGCGCTCTAGTGTTGGGATTTGTAGACTTCCTCAGCACTGAAACAATTTTTGGTGATTTTTGGCGCTGAAGAAGTTGTATGACGGAAATAGCGACTTTTTCCAGTTATTCTATAGACTAATGAGAATGTGGGGAGCAGGGTGAATAACGGTCGAGGAATTCCTCGACCATGTTTCTCTGCTGTGCGAGATAGTGTCGAAGTAAATGCACGCGAGGAGGGCGCAGACGTCTCGCGGATGGCGAGAGAAATGTTCTTGCGGGAGAGCGTGAGAGAACAGGCAAAAATCTTCGAGAAGCCGTTGCCGTTTCCTCGCGTGATAGTATATCGAAATTTTGAACTGGAAAGTATCACTATGGTACCTTCAATATTGTAGAGAGGAAATTTTGATAAAAAAAATATGCATAGTAAAATAAAAGGGATAAAGGATAAAGGATAAAGCGTTTGCCGTTGACCAGTCCATTTTCAGGATGCGGCAGGCATTCAAATTCATACATCCGTAGTGGCAATTTGTATGCGATTTGGCCTATACAATGACTTGCGAAGGCCAGCCGATGTATAACTCAATGTTCTTATCCTGCCAGACAAGTCTGGTATCAATTTATTCACTCTAGAGGGACAGTAGGCGTGGTTGGCTTGGACAACGCACGAGTCAGGATCTGATCCCCGGACCGCGCGCGTTATGAGCAGCGCCACTTGCCACTACCCCTCTTCCGCCCGTAATAAAATAAAACAGACTGAAATGAGAAGAATTCGTTGTTCCCTTCACATCCCCTTCGCTCGTTATTTGAAAATGAAGCAAAAGTGCCTTCATGATCGTTACAATGAGCGGACTTGATGGTACAGTAGGCAGAGCCTGTGTAGAACACAGTTCAAGTTTAAGCCCCTCTCTGGTATCTTCTATTGAAAGAACAAACGAGTAATTGCCTCTGATCATTTTAATGTAATTTGCTAACACAGTGAATTATTCCTCTCATATTTCTCGCCCTCGCAAATCAAGTTGTGGAAAAAATTTGCCTCCATAATGATGATTTCGAGATTCAAATCCCATAGTTGACAATTATACGGAAATCTTCTTTTAAATGAGGGATTGGATTCACTATTTTGAAAATATTCCATTAATTAAAGAGGTGATGGCCTGAATGTTTATTGACCAGTTTCTTGTGTATAGTATTTGAAGAGCAGATCTCTGACCTTGTGATCTTCGTTCACGATAGCAGAGTAGTCTGTAACAAACCAAAGCTAATTGGATTAAGCCATGCATAGGATTCGAACTCAGAAGTGTTCAATGCTGCTGATGTATTACGCAGTTGAACAGTGAGTGTTTATATATTAGACAGAGCTCACGTAGGCGTGGAGAGCAAGGAAACACTTCAGCTCTTCTTGCGAAACTTCACCGAAGAATTGATCATTTTGCCTGGTACGGAAATTTCGGGACAAACTGACAGTATGAAAAACCAAGGGTACTGTAACCCTACGCGTTCTTTGGTACCCTGATGAGAACAGGCGTAACTCCTAGAGCCATTCAGTTTTCAAGTAGAAAATCATTCATCAGAAATCATACACCAAAGCAGAGGAAATCAACCAATAATTCGATTGACTCCCATTTCGCACATCGAATTCTTCCCCATCAAACTTCAGTCAATGTTATTTATTTGATTATTCTACGAATAAGTATCAGTAATTGAATGTTTATTTCAACAAGCAACAAATAACAAAAACAACAACAACGTAACAATTTTCTCAAGATGCCCACCGTAAATCCTCAAAGGTAAAATCTAAGGAAATCCGATCTGAAACTTACATATTTGGATTTCTTGACAGGAAATCAATAAGACTTGTCAGACACTCTTATCATTCTGAGACATTTTTCCCTTGCTCTTTTTCAATACTTTCTTCATTTTCTGTGGTTGGGCCCCAGACAATCCACCAGTTTCTTTCGAAACAGAGCCTTTCGAATTCTCTTCAATTTTTCGTTTTTTCTTCTTCTGTTTCATTTTCTCAGCATCACCATGAACCTTGTGGTCAGCAGTTGGTTTCACAGCAGCTTTTTCAACCTTCGCCTTCTTCTTAACTGGTTCATCGGATTGTTTAGTAGCATTTTCAGCTTGGACAGCCTTCTTCTTCTTCTTTTTCACAAACGCTATGTGTTTCCTTTTCGGTGCATGGCGTACAAGTTGCTTCTTCTCATTTCTGAAGGTGAAAAATTGAACCCAGAAAAACAAAAAAAACATGGAGCGTGAAACTCTCACCTGCTCAGCGGCTTCAAACTCAAAGTATACTCCGGAACTTCAAATCCTGCCTGATGAATGACAGTAGCGATTGATCTCAAGTACTTTGTGTCCGACTCGGTAAAGTACGTTATGGCACGCCCTCGACGACCAGCACGACCAGTACGACCTGAAGGGAACAAAACGTAGAAAAACGCCAAAAACAAGTTTTTCACGAACTAGATAAATATCAAAATATGAAATATGACATAGAGACGCTCTTCAATTTACCGAAATAGCTACAAAAACAAACCCACTCACCTATCCGATGAATATAACTAACAATTGAGGTTGGTAGGTCAAAGTTTATCACTAGGTTCACATTGCGGAGGTCTAGACCACGGCCCATCAATTCCGTACAAATTAGCACCCACAATCGTCCTGATCGGAAAGATTCGATGACATGATCTCTCTGAAAAATCATACAGCTACCTGATAGTTAACATTTCGCATCAATTTTTAACGTTTTCGATTCTAATTATCAACCAGAGCCCCCAAATCAGGAGCATTCTTTCTCTAAAATCGCTTTGAAGCAGCTGTTTACAGAAACAAATAGATTCGATTACCTTCAGACTAGCATATGGTTAGACAGTTTCCAATCTTCGCGCGGGTGGAACGCAAGGACTGCGCTACCAGAACCAGATACATATTGATTCGCTTTTTCAGCGCATTGCGCGCATTTATTGCTTCCCATTAGCGAGAGTCCCAAGGCGTAGCTCGTGACTAACCGAATCGATAAGCATCTAGTCCTGGACCTGGTCGCGCATTCCATGCATTCCACTATGGCGCAAACTATGACAGCTGTGGTGCCTTGTTCCCACTTGGAAATTCATTTATGAACCAACCTCACTCTGTGACTTCTCACTGCTGATGAGGGCTACAGGAATCGGGGGCGTAATTGAGGACAACGCAGACAGAAGTTCACGTGCCCGCTCTTTACTCTGGAATCAAAGGAAAATGGTTGTAAAATGAAAAAGAACAAAACACTTACATACCTGGACAAAAATCAATGCCGGTGGCTCAAACTGCGTCTGAAGAAGTGTTCGAATGGCAAGAAGTTTTCCTTGTTCCGAACCAGCGAACACCAATTCCTGTGTCACGTTAGCATTCGCCGAGTTTCTGCAACGACAACAACTGCACTGGTCGTTTTTCTAAAGCAGACTTAGTAGTAACTTACCTTTCACCGATGCAGACCATTGCAACATTGTTCAAATTTTCTTTACACCTGAAACCAGTACATCGAGTTTAAAATCTAATTCCAGAGGAAGACAGCGCTTTTAAAAGAAATCAACGCTACAAACAAGAGCTCAAACTCACCACTCTTCCACCTCATAGGAAAACGTAGCACTGAAAAATGCTCTCCGAGTGAACTTTCCATCGCAAGCTTTGTACACGCTGGCGAGCTTAAAAGTGTAGCTAAGCTCAATTAACATTTCCATCATATCCAACCTAGTTGGTTTCATTGATATCAACAGCTCTTTTCAATGGGTGACGAGGACGGCAATGGAATAATTTGAAATAGCCTTGACCCTTTACTCTTACTCTTCACCCACAGGGACACTAGGATTTTCTTAGCCCTAGGGAAGAACTTCGGGCCTGCAAATCCTGTTGATCTTCTAAAGATTATGGAGCGTGGAAACTTAATACTGTTTCTTGTAATAATTTTCGAGTACTTTTGCTATCGTAAAAGCCTAGCAGATAAAAAAAGCTAGATCATCAAGATACTGTTGTCTACTGCCTCAGAAAAATCATAAGAGTTCACTTGAAAAGCACGAGGAAAAATATCAAAATAAAAATTCCAAGATTCAATGACAAAAACAATATTTATCACTCACCTGGTTTCGGAAACACCGCTCCTGTCCTTCAACAACCTCAAACAATCGGTCACTTTCATCGACAATTAGCCACCTTGATGGATAAAGAAAATAGATTTGAATACTTCAACTGAGAAGAGGTAGAGAGGCAATTGTTACGCGGTACTTACCTCAAAAACTTGAGCTGCATGTCTTGCACATGGTGGGCGAGACGATTCGGAGTAGAAACGAGCACATCGACTACCAGTAGAAATACATATAGAAACAGGCAGAGACTGAATACAACCGAAATCCTCTACTTACCATTCTGTGGAACTTCTTCACTTTCAAACAGAGCGGCTTTAATTGGGAGCCCCTGTCCAAACTTGAGAAACTGACGATATGTCTAAAAGAATGACTCACTGGGAAATGCCTTTATACCCCATCAATTAGCTACTTTGATGAGGGAACCTACCTGAGATGCTAATTCTCTCGTTGGTTCTAGGACCACTGCTAAAAGCCTCGTGCCATCTTGGTATTTATTCAACTTTTTCAATTTCAATACATCCAGAATTACAGGTATGGCAAATGCCAGGGTTTTCCCGGACCCTGAATAGTACGCTATACAGTTAGTGCCGAACATTACCTTCAACAATTTCAGTATTCAAGCCTTTGCCTCAGGTAATGTGACTGCACAAAGCGAAGTGATGTATGAAAAACGCACCTGTAGGAGCACTTGCCAAAACATCGCGATGCTTCATCATGAGGGGTATTGCCTGAACAATTTTGTGATAGCGTTAGAAGAGTTCGCTTTCCTGATCATGTTCTGCATAGCAACTAACATGCCGTATCTTTCTTGATGTCTATTATTTTTAGAGTGTCAAGGCTATATTGTAGACCGGAAAAAGGAATGTGCTACAAAACATTTTCAATAAAGATTTCAAAACCCAAAACAGGCACCGTAAGAAACTTTTTGGGGCGACCTAAGGCTAGGTGCTCTATGAAACAAGCAATATTAGTGAGGAACTGCGCCGAAAAACTACTTTTCTTCGCAATAAAGTGCAACCTACATATATTCTTCTTCAATCGAGCTCAATGTCCCAAAATACTCATGATTTTCGTCCTTTGTCCACATACCAGTCTTATTCTTATAAACGAGATGACTAAACGGTACTTTCTAGAGACTAAAATTTTATTGATATTCCATCCACCAATTAGCAGGGCCTTAATAGGCTAATTTGACAGCATTCTCACGAAACAAAAAACGCTCGAGTTAACACCCCAAAAATGGTTAAAGCATTCGCCGTTGCTCATTCCCCTTTCGAGACGCGGCACGCATATTACCTTTTTTACCAGTTCCACATTCATTCGTAGCGGCAATTTGAATGCGATGTGGTCTAAACATTGACTTACGAGGCCAGCTGATGTACAAGTCAGGACTTTTATCCTCCCAGACAAGTCTGGCACCAATCAACCGAGCCCGGAGGGATGAAGGGCTTGGTTGGCTCGGACGACGCACCTCCCAAGATTTGATCCCCTACCGAGCGCGTGGTAAGCAGCACCACTTTCCACTACAATACTTCCGCACCTAGTAAACATCGTCGTCGTCGGCAAACACTTTACTGTAATCATCATAGAACTAACCGCATAAATACGAGAATAGAGCGTACCTGCATCTGAATTGGAGTGGGCTCACCAATGCCGAACTCATCTAACGAAGACATTAACACAGACGGCAGATTGAGATCATTGAAGTCAATAAAAGGATCAGTAATGTCCTCACCCCATGTGTATATTCGGTTTGAGCGTCGAAGCTGATGAATCTAAGGCACTGCTTTCGAAAAAGCATTAGCTCTTACAAAATATTAGAGGTTCACTCGAACCTTCTCAGCGATCTGCTTCTGGATCTCAGCACTATTACTTGGTGCATCGTCTGACCTCATAGAAAGCGGTTTGGAGGATGCCGTGGTGCTTTTTGGAACACCACCATCAGAAAACAGCTTGAAACCTGCGAAACAAATCGTTATTTTCTTGCAATCAGCTTGATCTTATTCTGTTCTTGACTGAACTGAATGGTTAATTGGTAATGATTACTGAGTACGTCGAAAACCAATTAGATACAGGTGCGGTTTGGGGGGTGGCAACAGTGACCAAATTTTTCGCTGCGGGAGGAAGCTCAGGCTGATGTCATACTTTACGAATCGCGCGATTCGCAAAGTCTGACATCGGTCTTAGGTACGCAAAATGTTCTGCTTATGCAATAAAAGACTAAGGGAGTGTGAAAAATAGAAACATTTGTCATGCCTTTAAATATCATGCGTTCTGTGACGCATAGCCCCCCGCCCCCCTCCCCCCCAAAAAAAAGAAACACACACAATACAATAGGGTCATATAGCTGCCATACATACCTTCTTCGACTACTTGATCGTCTCCCTTGGTTTCAACCAGAACTTGTTCCCCACTCTGTTTCTTTCGCAGGTTTCTTAGCTCTTCTTTTATATTCTCCGGAAGGACTCGTAACCGCAGAGAAGCATGACCGTCGCTGTCCTCATGCTGCTAAAAATTCAAAATCGTAATGTTCTCGACCTCATGAACAAGAACCAAAAGAGGAAACTGCAATTCTAAAACTCACAGCGGCTACTTGTCTTGGAGTTTTTTTGATGCCAAAGGTTAGGCGTTTGAAGATATCATCACGCATCTGCACTGCTCAAAGTGTGCTAAAAAGCCCCGACTTAGGTCACTCTACCGAAAATTCAAGTGTTTCCGCAATCACATCCAAGGCACCAAAGCTGTTTTCGTGCGACGACATTCGAAACGTTCAAGCCGCCGTCATACTTGGGCGAAGCTTATACCAGAATTAATTTTGTTCTGTCAGTTTCCTTTCTTGCATTGTTTTTTCATTGTTGAAGGTATGGTTCAGTAGGGTCACTTGAAGGTGGTTGAGGAGCGAAGTGATTCCGTTTACATGATCATGTTTCATGTCCTGTTATTTATCATTCAGAAATTGTGTGCCGTTGATATTGCCGTTCTTCATGTAAAATTTCCAGCAAGACGGTGTAAAACCTCATCGACGTCTGTATCCGAAAAAAAAAAACGAATTATGGTGTGCGATGCATGTAAGTTGTTCATTTACATTATTATCTGAAACCGTTCCACTGAATCTTAATCCGTTCACCTTGATGTATTAGATATAAAAACGATGGGCAATGCCCTATCTCTTTTTGGAATGCACCATGCGTTCACGCCCATTCGGAATCGTACTGAAATATGAAAGCGATTTGGCCCATACAACGACTTGACAGCAAGCTGGGGCCAGCCGTACGAGTCGGCGCTTCTATCTTTCCGATCACTGTCAAACTGAACACGTAGGAATCGGTTGGCCTGAGCGGTGCAAAGTTCTAGATTTGGGCCCCGGTCTCTACGCGCGGGGCTTTTGCCATTAGGATGTGATTCACTAGTGGCCGTATGCTGAATGTTGGGTAGGGGCTGGGGTCCCCGACCCGCGATGCTGAATGCTGGGGCCGTATTCAATCCTACCCCCAGGGGGATTCGTCCCCCAAGTCTGATTCAATCCTTCTCAATTTCGGGGGGACTCCGCTGCGGGGACCCGCCTGCAATCGTTCCTTTAAATGTATAGCGCGCGCGTTAGTCACGCGTTAGTCACGCGTTAGTCACGCGT
>KZ345155.1:34187-46818 GCA_002352805.1 Teladorsagia circumcincta
TTTCGCGCGCGAAACTTGAGCAGTGGTGGACCTGGGGTCCTGCAGCGTAAAACATTTCACGCGCGCTAAGCGGAAAAGTCGCTTTCTGTTCTAGTGAACCACACCCGTGCCACTATACCTCTTCTGCTCTGCAATAATATGCAGTGCAACGCATAACGTAACTCGGTGTGGATCGCAAAAACAGAATTCCTCCCTCTCTCCGCAGCGCGAAACCCCCAACGAGGGTACGGCTCCTCAAAACCGCATCTCTGGACCGTCCCCGTATTCTTAACCACGAGCTGCATCATCGTCCAGAGTGATACGCAGAACTTTGGGGACCCATCCGCTCGTTTATGCTTGTTGCATCAGGATTATCAGGATTCAAATCATGGTGGTCCTGATATTCCTGCAGCGAAAAATTTCGCGCTGCGAAAACTGGAAGTTGCATTTATCCTAGCGAACCACACTCCCGTAACTCGTCCCAACTGACAACTTTTTCATAGTACCTGTTGACCCTTATTGCGGCTCCAATTTTTTCTTTAGTGTGAGTAGGGTGTGGTTAACTAGGACAGAAAGGGATTTTCCGCTTTTGCGCGCGGAGCTTTTTTCGGTGCAGAAACCTAGGGTCCACTGTCGAGCAGTACTGAACCTAGGGTTCCCGAAAAGAAAAGGTTTCGCCGTGAAGAGCGGAAAAGTCCTCTTCTCTTTTAGTGGTTCACTAGGACAGAACGCGGAGTTACCGCTTTTCGCACGCGACGGGACAGCGCTCCCGCAGCAAAAACAGCTACAGGATGACCGGCGCGCGACTGGAGCACACTATTTGCACTGGTTCTGAGTTGCAAGAAAGAGACTGAAGATTACCAACAATGGACTTGACGGTGAATAAAGTAATGGGCACTGGAAGTGGATCCTTGACTTGCAGTGAAGAAAGAGGTAGGTTACCTCTGCAGATATGGATGGTAGTGCTTTAAGAAGAGCTGAAGAATGGTTGAAGGACGACTGACGAGACAGGATCTCCACGACAGAGATTTATAACGGATTGTTCACAAGCAGCTCAAAGAATACCGCTTTAACGGCATTTCTGTGAGCGTATAATACACTAAACGTTTTCAGTAGTGTGAGAGAGTTGATGATCAGTGCATGTTCCAAGACAATGAGGTTCATTGTCTTGAAACATGCACTGATCATCAACTCTCTCACACTACTGAACTGCTAAACAACGCATGAGAAACTTGAAAATTCATGCACGTGGAAAAAAGCTGCTCCAGTCGCGCACCCTTCGTACGGTAGAGTTTTCGCTGCGGGAGCGCTCGCCCGTCGCGTGCGATAAGCGGTAGTTCCGCGTTCTGTCCTAGTGAACCACACCCGTGTAAAGCGCTTTCAAATTTCTAGTGCTATTATTTTGTGCCTGTCGCCATTTGGCACTTTTTTACCACTTGTAATTGCTATAGTGCTGACAGTTGAATTTTACGATCGAGTTGCAGGCCAAAAGAAATTGACAAAGATTGTCGGTGTTGACCCTTATCGCAACAAAGCTCATAACAAGTTAACAGGAGTTCAAAAACGACCACAAACAACTCAAAATAGGCTAATCGGAAGCGAAAAGAAGTAAGAAATATCTTTGTTAAACAAAATGACCGACCGTAATTCACAATTGTATTCCTTTTCAGAGCCAGTGTCATGAACTTGAAATGCAAGATATGTAAGTGTTCCATTCATCAAGTCGGTTCACATTATTGTCAGACATGTGCGTATCAAAAAGGGATTTGTGCCATGTGTGGCAAAAGAATTCTCAATACTTCTGGTTTGCGGCAAAGCACAGTTTAATTTGTTTTCGTTATCACCATTACTTTTTTGTTTTCATAACCGGGTTTCACTTATTCATCTCCTTCCAATATAAAATGTGGCGACGTGGTCTTATTTGTATAAAATGTGTATAAACATATATTCACATGCATTTTTATTTAAGAAACAACAAGAATGACAAAATAATCAAGTCAAATCCAGAGATATACAAGCATTTACTCTAGTACTCTGATTGAGTCCATAACTTGAATGTGCGATCAAACGCTGACGACATTATCCATTTGCCGTCCGGACTGATATCGACACACATAACCTTAAAACGCAAGTGAATGCTACCGTAACTTTTTTGAGATTCATTTCTTCTTATCTACCTTCGTATCGTGTCCTTTCAATTGCCTTAATGGTTGCCATCCTGAGGAAGACCATATCTAAAAAAAACCGGCGACAATGAAAGCATTTGGACGTTAGCATTGCTATAATTCACAAGGATGTAACAATTTAGGCCACAACACGCTGTGACGGGGCGCATTCATAGTCGATCGTGCACAGCATTAGGTATGTATCGATTGTCCGATCGTCCGTCACGACCTATGATCGATACGTACCTAATGTTGTGCGATGGTAAAGATCGGACGACCGACAATGCGAGCGCCCATAGCCCCTTTCACTACCCGAGAGTTCAGCAATAAGACATATCAGTAGCGAGCAGGCCGAAGTAGAGCCCATACGCGCACAACCAGTATTAATACGGGTACGGGAAGGAAATTATCAAAAAAGTGGGACTGCTGAAAAAGCTATCAGTATCACAATTATCTCTCTTTTCTAATACATACTCTAATGTAGTGACAAGGTGGACAGTTCTTCATTGAATTGTTGTATTTTCCGGTCAACAAGCTTAACTCACGAATTTAGCAGAAAAAAAATATGACTTTTGAAAAAAAATGAGTAAAAAAGTAGGAGTAGTGAAATAAGAAAAATATGTTTCAAGTTAAAATTTACCTTAAGCGAATTATCATAACTAGCTGACACTAGATATTGCCCTTGATGATCAGCTTTAATCTTAGATACTACGCTAGAATGCGCTGGCATAGTGTAGGTATTCTTGCGTATACGGAGATCCCACACTTTGATAGTGTTATCAGCACTTCCCGTTACCATCTCATACCTGAACATAATAATTTAAGCCTATAAAGATGTGTGGCAGCTGCAAAAATAATTGTTGCTGTGAATCTTACCCGTTTGGAAGCCACTCGACAGTGTACAGCTCTTTTGTATGACCATCTAAGAACATAATACATCGTCCAGTACGTAAATCCCACACTCGACCATAGCAATCTAAGCCACCGGTCAACGCTACAGAACCATCTGGGTGAAATGCCACATCTGCTACCGACTAAAACAAGCAGGTTAGAGTTCTTATAACACACGAATGGAGGGATGCTCACTTTCGCATGTCCTTCTTGAAATAGCAGTTCCTCGCTAGTCTCAACATCAAACATTCGCCATGAGGAATCATAGCTGCAAAAATTTATTCTAACGGCAAACTCACTACAAAAGCAAAAAGCAAAGGCAAAGAAAATTACCATGCTGTAGCAAGATGTCGACCATTCGGATGAAAAGCGAGTCGAGATACGCGAGCCTCATGCTTTTCCAATTCACCAATTGGCTTATCGCTTTCCAAGGACCACAAATAAACGGTTCCTGCATAAAACTCGAGATAACGCATAAGCTGTAGGGCGAAATATGATCTGATTGTGGAAATGACAGTACGGTATTCTCAACAAAATGTGAGATACAACAGTGAATGGGATCAAAAAATTCTGGCCTATTCTTACTTTGTCAAGGAACATCATAAGAGCTCGAGAAAATTGGAGAGCGATCAATCAAATTTCAAAAGGGAACCCACCATCGTGTGCGCAGCTTGCAACATTTACTGTAGAAGGATCAGCGGATACATAAGCATGAGGATGAAATCGAGCACAACCGTTTTGTGACTGGTGACCCGTATACCGTATCAAACGCTCACATGTATCTCTTTGCCATACTGATGGTTGGCCCGACCATCCAGCAGTTACTAGAACATCATGAGATCAATAAAATTGAAGAAGTAAATACTACAACAGTGAGAAAGAGCGATAGGTTGCTTACCAATGTGTTCAGAATCCGGAGCGAATTCACAGTACGCCACTGGCCGGCTATCAGCTACTTGCGAGGCGTGCAGATTTAGTTGCTGTATCCATTTGTGCGCTTCCTGTCGCGCTAATGCTTTCTCATGCGGTGGTCGTGCTGCATTCTCTCGTGCACGAATTAACCTGAAAATTCGTTGACTATAAACTGAAAGCAAAATAGCAAAACACAAACAGGTGAATTTCAGTGCTACCTTTCTTTTGCTCGCCGCAAAGAGAAATCGGCGATAGCAACTCGCGCTACTCTCAAAGCCGCTGGTCCCCGATGGTACCAGGTCGTGGTCTCTTCGTCTGGTTTTTCAACAAAACCCTAAAAAATACTTTTTCATTCAAAAAGTGACTTCCAAAAGAATGGAGAAATCGGGATGCCCAACATATCAACTTACCTCTTCTGTATGTAGTATAGCAGCGACTTCATCTTCAGTCATTGTAGAGAGTAACGCACGTAACCGTTCTCTCCGATCCAGTATATCTTCTCCAAACAAACATATAGGCTGATTAAGTTTTCTCAATTTTAGTTTCACCTAAAAATGAGTGAGAGTAGGTAAGCGTTGTGAATTCAAACGATTGCAAACCCATGGAAGAGCGTTTTATGGAGTTCTCTCGACAATAATCTGGACTCAAAGGAACACTAACCTGTACATCATCAGTGGGCAGCATCAAAGTTCGAGCCCGCCGTCTGCGCTCGAATTCGGCCAAAAGTTCAGCTTCATGTTGACTTTCTATTGGATCTACTTCCATACGTTCACCTTTCTTCTCATTCGATAATACACTGGCATTTTCCTAAAACGAATGGAAATTTTCTTAGAAAAACAACAGCACTGAACACAAGCAACCTACCTGGATGGCCTTTACCGCCTCCAAAGTGGCCAAGGACCCGAATTTTTTGGCTCCTTCTTCTCCCATCTTTATCACTGAAAAAAAAGAAAATAAGGAACGCCCAGGCTCCTAAAAAAGTTCAAAAACAAACTGTGGAAGTAAACTCCTCACGAAATAAGAAATCCTAGAAACTGAAACTTTGAACAAAATTTGCCGAAAGGTACAGCTCATATTTAAAGAAAACTGAAGAACAGGGTCTATTTGAATGACAAAAACGATTGGAGAAATGCGAAAACACAATATAAAGAATGCAGAAGGATTAAAACCTTTGTGGTGCTCAACAGCGTGAGTATTAGAAAAGGTTTATTCTTGGAAAAGATTTATTCTCATATTCAAAAACATATCTTAGAGATCGAAAGCAAATCATAGGCGTGAACTCTCAATGACAGAAACTAATAATAACAGAAACTCCTCTTAGATGACTTAGATTAATTGATTAAGACTTAGATTAATTGGTGATGGCTAGGCCATGTTGCAGCAGCTCACTGCGGAGATTGTGCTGAAAGTGGGAATCTAAGCGAGAAATTAAAAAGGACGAAAGAGAGGACATGAGAACTCAGCCGTAAAAAAAGAAAAAAAATCTATACCTGGAGGTCTGTCAACTTCTTCCCCCCACCAGCCACTCCAGAATATACAATTCTATCAGCTTTCAATGCGCCCGTTGCCTCGACTGAAAATGAAGAGCAGCAAAAGACAAGCTTCAGCGATTTATCAAGAAAAAAAAATCAAAGCTGCATCGAAAAAAACTTTCAATCATCAAATGGTTTCGCCAACGTCATCGTTAAATGTGTGGAACACGCTACAAAGATGTTATACGTAACAATTTACCCGCTCGAGTGGCCCCGTGTCGGGGGCCATCGCAAATGTGTGGAGTGGGTGGAAATTGTGAAATGGGCAGGATCAGCGACACGGTACATTCTAATCTTGGTAGCGCATTCAACAGAAGCCACAACTGAGAAAGCGTCAAGTAAAGAAAACTTACTGGTGAACCAAAACTTGTTCGGTTTTCCATGAGGGTCATATGGTGCCTCGTACTGTTTTTCCTCTCCTTCCTGATCTTTAAGCTGTGAAAACTCGCTTCGAGGCCATTCTTTTGGATTAGGATAGATCGTGTGGCGCAAAGCATTATCAGGATCGTACTCAAACCCAACACCGCAGGTGGGATTCCATTTTGCATGTTCCTTGCCGAAACCCTGAACAATGGTAAAACCACTATGAAAGTTAGAACTTTTCTTTTCGCCCTTGAAAAAATATCAACTGCTGCTCTTTGGATGAGAGGTACCTTTTTAGCGTAGCACTTAAGATTTATTTCCTGCCCTTTTCTCAACTTCACTATCAAAATATCTTCATGCTGGCCATACTCGTCGCTGAAATGCACTCCACGGTTTTTCAAATGAGTTCCACAGGCAGGAAACACCTATAAAAACAGCAGACAGTACCTGTCTGGTGCTTTATTTGAGAGGTATTAAATGTAAAAAGACTGCACGACTGTCATCCCTCATTCCGACTAAAGATGAAATATATCCCTATCAAATAAGCCTCGGATCCTTATTTGATCGGCTTAAAATCAGAAAAAAGAGACGCCTACAGTACTGCTGTATTTCTCCGTCTTGCACACAAGATCAGCAGTCGTAACGGATCGAGTGGCTTCTTCTTTGCACTTCACATTTAGTTCAAAAAGTACTGAACAGGCGTCACAGAACTCTGTGCATTGGCATTCCTGAAATAAACTGTGCGCATGCTACTTCACCTGTGTCAATACGTGTCAACCCAGTGCAGAGTAACAAAAATTCTCGTCATAATGGAAACTAACCACAGCGGTATAATCATACCCTAGTATACTGCATATCATCAACCACGGTATCGGAGACCATTGGAATCAAGCCCATTCGATGCGCAATGAACTCATCGTGAAGCACACTGGTGTTTGATTCAATTTGCACCCAGTCAATCGCTATTGTTGGAACCTAAACCTGAGCAGTTGATGAAATGTTCCCAACTCTAAAAACGATTGTCGATTTACTGTACCAAGAAGTTTTTCTAAGGAACACGAATCTTATACCTCAGCTATGAAGACCCGTCGTAGTGCGTTAGCAACACTCAAATCAGTATCCTCCAGAGAGAAACGAACTAACTCATCACTTAGTTCGAAAATATTAATTGTAGGCTGATTCGCATAAGGCATCTATAAACTGCGTTTGAAATTCTGTGAGTTTACCACCAACTAATTTTTTGAATGTCTGAGACTTCTGAAGCTAATTGAAAGCCTCAGAATGGCAAAAAAAAGTTTGAAAACAAGTTGTCAGGCGAAAGGAATTTAAGGAATTTTACCAACTGATACTTGAAAAAAGTTGCCTGAAGGAATGACTTATATTCTGAAGAAATCAAAGTACAGCGTCTATTGAACGACAAAAACGAGCAAAGAAACGCGAAAACACAATATGAAGACTGCAAAGGATTGAAACCTTCGTACTGCTCAACAGCGCAGATATTACAAGATTTATTCCCATATTTACACACATATATAAAAAGAGATCGGAAACAAATCGCAGACATGAACCCTGAGTAACAGGAACTCCTCTGGAGCAAGACTTATTGTTAGATTAATTGTTGATGGCTAGACCGTGCTGCAACAACTCACTGCGGAGATTATGCTGAAAAAAGAATATAAAAATAGTAACGGATAAAAAGGGAAAGGCAAGCGTATGAAAAGCATGGTACAAAAAAGGGAAAATTCACACCTGAAGGTCTGTCAATTTTCTCTTCAAAATAGCCACTCCAGAATAAACAATCTTGTCAGCTTTCAATGCACCCGTTGTCTCGACTGAAAATGAAGAGTACCAAAAACCAGGACAAAAAAAAAACAAGTGTAAGTTATCCGTTAGCAAGAAAAAAAGGTTTCATTTTTGAAAAACTCCCTAATATTGGGAACACTTGTGATTGGCGATGGCGTGGAATGCGTAGAATGCGCCATGGTCATGATACGTAAGGATCCACTGGTCACGTAACCAAGCTTTTCGGCGATCACAAATGCGTGGAATAGGTGGAAATCACAGAAAGGGCGCAAGCAACGACACGGTACATCGGATTGATAGCGCATTCTACGGCAAAGGTCACTGTGAAAGTTGCCACAGGTAAAAAAAACTTACTAGTATACCAGAACTTGTCCGGCTTTCCATCAGGATCATACGGCGCCTCGTACTGTTTTTCCTCTCCTTCCTGGTCTTTGAGCTGTGAAAACTCGCTTCGAGGCCATTCTTTCGGATTTGGGTAGATAGTATGGCGCAGAGCATTATCAGGATCATACTCAAACCCAACACCGCAAGTGGGATTCCATTTTGCATGTTCTTTGCTGAAGCCCTGAACAATGAAAAGACCGTTTTGAAAAGCTGACGCCACAGAACTTCACCTTCACACCAGAATACTTGGCGCTGCTTGTCAAACGAGACTTACCTTCTTAGCATAACATTTAAGATTGATTTCCTGTCCTTTTCTTAACTTCACTATCAAAATGTCTTCATGTTGGCCATATTCATCGCTAAAATGCACTCCACGGTTTTTCAGATGAGCCCCACAAGCCGGAAACACCTGAAAAAAAGTGCAGCACATGCTTACACCATGAACGTATTCCTCATCTTCATTCAACAAGGTCCTGAATGTACTGTGATCTTTGTTGAATAAAGGCTGAGGTCCCATTTAACTGACCGACAACTCTCATTTCTACTGTCGTGCACCTTATAAAATGGGCTACCGGTGCTCTGGAGCTCTTTGAGCAACAAAAAGAAAGACAACAAGAGATGCCCACCAGATTGCTGTATTTTTCTGTCTTGCATACAAGATCAGCCGTCGTAACGGATCGAGTGGCTTCTTCTTTGCATTTCACATTGAGTTCAAATAGTACTGAACAGGCGTCGCAGAACTCCGTGCATTGACACTCCTAAACAGAACTGCGTGTAAGCTCCTTCAGCTGTAGATTCAATGTAAAATAACAAGTATATCCGCAACAAGGAAAAGTCATTACGATCAATGATCATACCCTAGTATACTGCATATCATCAACCACAGCATCGGAAACCATTGGGATCAAGCCCATTCGATGCGCTATGAACTCATCGTGAAGCACACTGGTGTTTGATTCAATTTGCACCCAGTCAATCGCTATTGTTGGAACCTAAACTTGTGCAGTATGTAATGTCATACTATGAAATCTAGAAACGAAACATGACTACCGAGCAGATTTCTAAGGAATAGCGAACCTCTTACCTCAGCTATGAAGACCCGTCGTAATGAGTTAGCAACACTCAAATCAGTATCCTCCAGGGAGAAACGAAGTAACTCATCACTTAGTCCAAGAATATTAATTGTAGGTTGATTCGCATAAGGCATCTATAAAAGTTGCAACTTGGAAGCATATTCCGCAACTAGCTAAGCTTGTTTGGCACTATTGCACTATTACAACCCCAGTGGGGGTGAGATGGTCAAAAAAA
Organism: Teladorsagia circumcincta; assembly: GCA_002352805.1. Classification (NCBI taxonomy): domain Eukaryota; kingdom Metazoa; phylum Nematoda; class Chromadorea; order Rhabditida; family Trichostrongylidae; genus Teladorsagia; species Teladorsagia circumcincta. Next base: position 43,525 of record KZ345155.1, read on the forward strand.
TTCTCCGTTGAAACTTCGCATATGGAGGTTATTGGGGGTCCTGATCACGAATATGACCCTCATTTTTGGCGCTGGCGCCAAATTGGCGCGAAATGGCGCCAAGGGTGTTTTCACCGATTTCGCTGTAAACTTGCGTATGGTGGTTATTTGGGGTGCTGATTGCGAATATGACCTCCATTTTCGGTGCTGGCGCCAAATTGGCGCTATGTGGCGCCAAGGGTGTTTTCACCAAATTCGCTGTAGACTCGTGCATGGGTGTTATTTGGGGTCCTGATTAAGAATCTTACGTTCGATTTTAGCATTCGCGCTGTTTAAGGCATATTTGCTGCTCTCCTGAGCTCTCTCAATTATAGTGGCTAGGAATAAGCCTGGGGAGGGAGGTGAGACTATAGCGTGATAGGCCACGCAGCGTTTGGCAAATGTTGAAGAGTTTGAGATCGCTAAGCAGTTGGCTTACTCACTTATGAGCCCTCCTTTCTCCAAAGGCTTAGTCCTGATAGCGATCAAATTAGTGAGAGGGCGCAGGCAAGCAGGAAATAGGCGCCGAGTAGCATCAACGACAAAAAAAATGCCATATTCGTAATCAGCCCCAAATAACCCCCATACGCAAGTTTACAGCGGAATCGGTGAAAACATCCTTGGCGCCAATTGGCGCCATTTTGCGCCACTTTGGCGCGAAAGCCAAAAATGAAGGTCATATTCGTGTTCAGGACCCTCGATAACCCCCATGTGCGAAATTTCAGCGAAAAAAATTTTTTGACCCATCTCACCCCCACTGGGGTTGTAATAGTGCAATAGTGCCGCTTGTTTTATTGCGCTAGAAAATAAAAGCAGAAATGATGTAGATGGGAGAGAAGTGAGAAAGAACAAAATCCGTTCAAAATACTGGAAGTAAAGACTCCCGTTTTGCGCCAAGTCAGGCCGAAGTCAGACATTGCGAATCACTAGTAGCGAATTCGCTAAGTCTGACATCGGCCTTAGTTGGGAGATGGGCAGCCGCTAGCGCGTCTGTGTCCGCCCTCTCAACAAGATAGCGTAAACACGCCTATTCCAGCTTTCCATTGATGTCAAGTGCCCCGCTTCACTGCTAGCATTCAGAGCATTTGCCGTTAAACCCATAGTTCTTCGGTCGACGGCAGTCTTAGACGAGAATTTTGAAATCGGCCGAGCGCTACGGTTGACCGTTGCTGGAGTAGTCATTCTGCCATGCCGCGAGGTGTCAGACTTTAGGAATCCACAGACTCGCTACGATTGGGTATTTTGCTAGCAGTTCGAGGCGTACGAGCGATGCCCCGGATGGTGCATCTTCGAACCGCTGGTTCATCACTCATACCCCTCAATTTGTAGCGAATCCGTGAATTCGCTATCGAATTCACGATTTCTCGATGTCTGACACCGCCCTCAAAGAGAAATCCGTGTAAGGGTTCCAATAAGACGGTAGTCCTACCAAGATTGCCTGATTACGGTGGAATGGGAGAGTCACGAGGGCGATGATTTCCAAAATCGTGAAGAGGTATTACGAAATCACAATTGCCCGAGAGCGCATTGAACTACCGGCTGTTGTATTCTGTTCTCCAGACTGCTCTTCGACTCTAATGGTGTCCGGACATGGAAGAAGCCGTAAGAAACGTCACTGTATGGTGCTACAGGATAACTGGCGAGGCATCACGAAAGGAGCTATTCGTCGACTCGCTCGTCGTGCAGGAGTGAAACGCATTTCTCATCTGATCTATGAAGAAACAAGAGCTGTTCTCAAGGTGTTCTTAGAAGATCTGATTCGTGATGCGGTTATCTACTGTGAACACGTAAGGCGCAAGACTGTCACCGCCATGGACGTCGTTTATGCTCTCAAACGTCGAGGATATACCATCTACGGTTTTGGAGGTTAGAGCGTTAGTTAAGCGTGTGTACTTTATGGTGCTATTGTTACTGTCTTGAGATGTCTAACCCTCGTCATTTGTTCTGAATGAACCTTTTTCGTTAATATTGTGTTGAAACTTGGAGAGTGAAAATGTAAACCTCGTTTCATATTTCTATCCCATTGTTGTCGTTTTCTCACAATTGTGCTGCTAACGATGCCTCTATGATTTTGTACAACACTACACTTAGACAGATTTTGCTAAAACAGCGGACTAATGGGCCTACGTCACTAAAAGAAGGAAAAAGGCATCATGGTGCAGCGCCCATTCCACCCGAAAAGGCGTTTAACTTTGTATCAAATTTCAAAAAGTAAGCGGCTCATGGATAGGACGGGGATTACGATCGTTTCGGTACCATGACAACCGTTATTCTACAGTGGACGTTCGGAAGAGGAAACACCCACTCATGTGCTGCTCACAAGGAATTTTGAATCAGTTAGGTTTCCTAGGAAGCCCTTCTTTCCATAATTGAAATGACCGCAACCCACGCGCTATTGCGCCCCTTCTCAAGCTGAATGTCCCCTTCACCTTCCCCTCCCCCTTTTCTAAGCCACACGGACATCGTTTCTTATTCAAACACGAAAATCGGTTCACCTATACCGGAGCTTCCTCCCCTTGCAAAAATTGAGAATACAGTGGACGGCCACCGTACCAAAAACGCTCTTTGGAACACGAACCACAATATGTCAAGCCCCCTTAGTTAGTTCAACAAGGGGTTGTTGCTATAGTCAAGACCGTATACAGTGATAATAATTTTGCAAGGGGCGAAGCTTTGTAGTACAATAGATGCTGAAGCGAACTGGCTCACCCCTCTGGGATTACTTTTTGGTCGACGGTCTACTTGAACTCCGTGCTTTAAGCTGCCTCAGTCCAAGCTTTCGTCTGCGCTCTCTTGCTTTATCATCGGCTAGTGACCGCTGTGATCTCACACATTCAAACTTTTGCCTTAACGTAGTTGGCTCACCCACCACGGATTCCACCCTCCCACAAGGCTCATTCCCATGGCGTTCACCTTCTTCCTAGGTATTTGGAGCTGAAAGTGCAAGCAATCCGATGTATTTGCTCCCAGTCAACACGTATCTGTTCCATCTTAAATTCGTATTCCGAAAAAAGTGAAGAACAAATAACGAAAACAATTAATGTTTTTCATGCTTCGGGAAACATTTATGAAGAACAACAAATTTGAAAAAGAGGGCCCCATCCAGTGCGGAGGAGGGGGAGGAGGGGGGGGGGACGACATCACAGAAGGGCCGATGGTAAATGACACTAGGATTAAGTCTAGGACAGCGGAGGAACACCAAGGAGCATACATACTGCTCACATCTTCCATACAGGACTCCTGTCCTTGCCCAAGGCTTAGTCCCAAGCACAATAA
>KZ345155.1:47049-59157 GCA_002352805.1 Teladorsagia circumcincta
TAACTTGAATGTCCCCCCTAAGGACATGAGCGCCCATGTCGCCTACAGTAATTCCAAATTCTGCAAGGAAAGGAAGTTTGGAGTAGGTATAAAAGCGGAAGCGAAATGGTTTAGCACCACGGGGTTCCTACCACAAAAATTAGGATTTCTTTAGGCGGCAGCAAGTCCCGCCTCCGAATGTTATTGAAACCTGAGAATTGTTTTTGCACAATTCCTAGCGATGTGCCATTAGCCAGCAATATTAGGTAACATCCAATAAAAAACAATGAGCTGTTTTTGTGATCAGGGAGTTGAACATGCCCTGTAGGCGAATCCGCGAAATGGCTTTGGCATCAAAATAGTAGGACTCTGTCTAATGACTAAAAGTACATTCAAGCTGAGATCGCATAACTACGAAAGAAAAACCGTGCAAGCAAAAATACGCAGGAGGAAAAATGTGGTTGGTTAAAACTGAACAAATCCAAAACGAGTTTGTTGGAAAATAGACGGATAACGGAGGTGGTGTATTTCCTGGGAAGGGATGCTCCTACATTGTGAAAAGCTCCATAGCGATAGCAGAACACATTCACACAAATTCAAAGGAAAACAAAACAATTCGAAATGAAAAGGATTTCCAGCGACAGTCGCACCTTTAAAGGACGAGCATCTTGGCTGCTGCTCCAATCAAACTCAGCCCCACCTTTGAATTACGTTTGTAGCATGATGATTTTAAAAACCAGCGATATTTCTTTGGATATCCTTGTAAGTATCTCGTGTAGCTTCGTTTTCCTAATAAAACCCGTTGTGGTAGCGCCTTAGGAAGGTTTCGCAGAGACAGAAAAACCGCCGATGACCATTTAAAGGCTTTTTCCATGATCAGTTCTAATTTTGCTGCTATGTAAGGAAAATCTTGCTGAGGGTGTGTTTCTTTTCTTGTTTCTATTCTGTAGCTTCGAAAACCAACTGAAATTTTTGCCCACGAATTCACCGGTTGCAAGACGTATCTTCCAAGAGTATTTTCAATTACTCATGAGCTCCAGAAAATGAGGTGAAGGCAGGCAAATGCAGTCTATTCGGCAGAACATTCGCTCATGATTGCTTTCTCCTTCTTGAAATTCTTCATGAAGATTCTTATCTGTTTGCTCCACGTTGCGATCGATGGTTTTATTGAATTGATCGAAGTTCAAAAAAGATATCCGCTATTGAAAGAGAAGTAAGTTCATTTAAGGGTTTCACCATGGAGCGCTATGATCGTGCTATTACAATCTTCTCACCTGACGGGCACCTTTTCCAAGTCGAATACGCACAGGAAGCCGTGAAGAAAGGCTCCACTGCCGTAAGTTCCCTTAACCTTTGCGCTGCTTGGCAGTTTTTTATTTGAGTCTAAGAGCTCTACATTAGGTAGTTGCAAACGTGTTATGCCACATGAGGATCCCGGGTCAGTTGTAGGATGGTGGGGCAATCCGCTGACGAAAGAAATGGTAAAAACTGGGTACATCACAATCCTTGACATGTCCTACTTTGGTAGGTATGCCTGAGTATGCAGGACAAGCTCTAACATTGTACCTCTTGTTAATATCAGTTGGGTCAGATGCCCCGCCGTTGTGCAACAGACCTAGGATACCCACAATCCTTACTAAATATGAAACGCTAAGTCTGCACGTGTGTATATTTGTGCGTCACAAAGTTCGGCACTGTCTGAAGTATCACTTGGAGGGTCCACTTCACAGTTGTGATGGGTGAACAGTGGACGTTATTTACGGTGCACATAACTGAAAGGAATCCCAGAAGCGCGTCAGCAGCACCTATTTCGCTGCAGGTCCGGAATGGGCGGTGCATGCGCCGAAGTGGGCGGCGCCGACGAGAAAATTCAGAATTTGATTTTAAAACTCTGGAGACCGAAAAAAGATGACTGAAAGTGTGCACTGAGTGTTAGGTCGACTGAGGGAGATCCCCGACGGGATCCCACCAACTTCGGTCAGAGTGCCCTGAGACGGGGAAAAAGTGAACAGAGGATGAAGAAGGAAGAAAGGTTTGTTACTGGTGACTGGGATGTGCACTGAAGTTGGCGAAGATTGCCTAGAATCATTAGTTCACTTCCTAGATTGCTCGAGAAGGTGAAAAACCACCACAACTGGGTCATGGGTCTGAAATCCTCCCCCAAGAGGTTGGGGGGGGGGCGGAAATCCCTTCAAATTTTTTTCTGTCTTTTCAACTGGGGTTGTCCTGATAAAGGGCCTACATTTATTGTATTGTATATGTATGTATTGGTAATACGCACTGAAAATGAAGGAACTATATCGTTATATACAAGTAAATTCAAAGGGGTTTTCTTCCCCGGGCGAGGAATGAATCCGGTCCCGTATCTTCCAAGAAATCATGCTGCAGATTTAGGCTCGGCGTCTCAAGGCGCCTACATTGGCGCAAACTTCCGTGAATAGCCCGGCTGTCAATTAACCATTCCTTGCAGTGACACTTATTCAATGGCTATTCCTTATTTGATTATTATTCTTACACCTTGAGCGATTTAACTGGTCGAATATTGCTTGCTCATCGGTTTACGGACTACTTGAACTTTGGCTTATGGTCCTGCCACGAATGGCGGAGAGCACAGATGATCATAGAACTGGTGAAGCCCAGGCTCTCAGTCTGGAAACAGAATGGACCCGCGGAAGCGCAGGCGGGAGCATCAAGCTGAGGCGGTTTGAAGGACGGAGTTCGAGTAGTCCATCGACCCTCGCTCATCCCCCTTCCTCCCACTCTCCAACCTCTACTATTGATGAAGTTTCGTTGCCGCAAATCAGAAAGGAAGTTGTCGGGCGGGCTGAGCTTGTGAATTCCTTTCAGGTAGCACTCCTTGAGTGATTGTTACCATTAATTTTTGCAGGTGGGTGTACGAGGAAAGGACTGTGTGGTGATCGGTGTGGAGAAGAAGTCAATTCCAGCACTTCAAGATGACAGAACGATCCGAAAGATCCACATGATCGACGACCATGTGATGCTTGCTTTTGCTGGTAAGGTGCTCCTACATTTCAGTATTTAAATTTAACATAAAATATTCGAATATTCCTCATGGAGTTCTGTTGGTTGGCACGGCATGAACGATTTTTAAGGGGTGCTGCGACTAAGTGAGCGCCTTCTTAATAAATATATCTTACTGGCAAGTTTTCTTTTGAGGTTTGTCGGCCGACGCTCGCGTTCTCGTCGATCGTGCTCGTATCGAATGTCAATCATACAAATTAACTCTCGAGGATCCTGTGACAGTAGCGTACATTTCCAGGTATATCGCAAATACAAAACAGGTCTGTTCTCACGGTTCTAAGAACTTCCCTTGTTTTCTGAAAATATGAATTATTGCCAGGGAGGTATTTGGATCATTGCGTTATTTGTAGCGTTTCACACAATCTCCTGGTCGTCGGCCGTTCGGAATCTCGATGTTAATTGGTGGTTTTGATTTCGATGGTCATCCACGACTTTTCAAAACGGAACCTTCTGGTGCTTACTATGAATATCTGGTAGGTTTTCCAATCTTTCCTAATTTTTCTACATTCTGCAGAGGGAAAGTCGATGGTGTTGTCAAAATAATCATTCCAAAGTATACAGTTTAGGCTAATTCTACTGGTCGCGGTGAGAAACCCGTTCGGGAGTACTTGGAAGAACATTACGGCGATGATACTATAAAAGACGAGGCGTCTACTCTCAAACTTGTGGTGAAGGCTCTTTCTCAGGTGCTGTATTTTTTGGTTGCCAAGTATTTTGCTTGAGAAACCACCTCTTAAAGCTTATTAAATTGTTAGGTATCAGAACTTTCGATTTTCATTACAAAATTTTTAGGTGGTTCAATCGGGTGCTCAAAATATTGAGATTGCAGTCATGAAGAAAACCAATGTTGTGAGTTTTTCTTTTCTGAAAGATTTCTTTGCGACTCGGCTAGGACTCCTACAGGAGGTGGTGATGTACCTATGCGAATAGTTCAACTTGTTCTGAATTTGATATAGTTTTTGGACAGGCTTCAATTCAAGCTTAAGCAGTTGTTAACATCCATGCCCAAGCTGGGTGTCCCTCAAGAGGCCCACCGCGCGGCGAGGGAAGAGACGCAGATGCGGCAAGGGACGAGTCGCAGCGCGTGCTGTGCGATATGAGACGTAGTGTGGTACACTCGATTAACCTGGCGCTTAACCGCCACAGGTGCGCTGCTACTCGTCCCTTGCCGCATCTGCGTCTCTTCCTCCGCACGGTGGGACTCTTGGGGGACATCCCGCCCAAGTTTCTCGACAGGGGTGTAGTGTTCCGATTTGGAAGAGATCGTTGTTGTTCAATTTGGAGACGGTCAATGGACTACTTGAACTCGGTCCTTTAAACCTCCTCAATTTGATGCTCCTCTGTTGGTAGATCACTTTGTTCTCTTTCTATTTTTTGTTTCGCCACCTATTTCACCTCACGTCTCGAAGGGCCTCGACGATTCCCCTGTAAAAAATTAGCATCAGGCCAATCCTCTAGCATTTTAGCGAGTCCGCACGCTGTTGTTGCACCCCGAGCAGTTCAATTAATATTAGACTTTTCTTTCAAATTTCCCGAATTTCAGCCCGGTGAGTGCACACATCGTGTCCTCACAGTCGAAGAAGTAGAAGCTCTGATGAAATTGGTGGAACAAGAACGTGAAGCAGCTGAGGCAGAAGAAGCAAAGAAAAAGTGAAATCCTCCAGAAAGTAAACATCTATTAAAGCAATCGCCATCATTCTAATTTATGCCGCGCTGATTTCAATAATTTTCTTAATAATTATTACAAGCAAAGTATCGTATGATGTGGCGTTTAGTGCCTCTGAATGTTGTTGGCTGTTCTCATTTTCATTTATGATGTCTCATGCGGGAGTACACTTTTTGTAGAGGATATGTATTCCCGGTCTTTGTTACCGTATTACTTGATACAAATTGTTATTTAATTTAATAAAGAATACAGTCGGGAAGAAGAACACTTCCTCAACTCTTTTCTTCGATGAAAGAGGCTCTGTGAAATACGTGTGACATTGCAAGTTTTGTGATGCGGAGCAGACACCACATTCCAGGTCGAAGCTCCTGATGTTCATGCCGAATCACAAAAATTTCCTTAAAAGTCTGATCTACAGTTTTCCAAATTTCTTAGCATCTGGAATAGTGCCTCAAAGGAAAACTCCCAAAAAGGTTGAAGGTCGAAAAGGGGAACTTACCTAGTGAAAAGGCAGGTGGAGTCCCTGCCATGCGGACCGACTTGCAATTCCCCGGAAAGGATGTGCCTCCAGCATCAGTACTACAGGGGAGGGGGCAAAAAAAGACATTTTGCCTGTGTCGCACTTCGGCCCTTTTTTCTTCATAGGGATTCCCTCAGTTGACGGAATTTCTTTAGCAATATATTCCTTGAATGTCCCTCCATAAGCAGGCGAAGGCCTTCCATCACTACCCTCACTGTATTCAGAATATGACTTCATCTGTCAACGTCGTCGAGCTCAAGACGACTTACCGTAACTGCTTCAGCCTGAAGAATTTCTGATGTCGTCCACGTAGATAGCAACTATGAAGAACTTCTTATGAATTGGAATAAACTCTTCAATTCTAAGTTGGGGGCACTCGCTTTGAATTGGCCTAAGTGTGATTAAATTCATTTGAGTGAGGAGACAAAATGTCTTTTTTTATCGGCACCTGGTATAGGTAGTGATACCCGCGTCGCTATCGACACGCCCACTGACTTGCTGACCGCTCACCGCAAGTCTCTAGCCGTATGATAGATAGGGTGTAAGCGTTGGAAAGGGCAGCACCGATAAGAGTTGCACCAATGCGAAATCAACAGGCTAGGAAGGGATACCCTTTCCAGGGTTCTGAGCCATTTTCATGTTTTTTCTTCATCCCGGCACCACTGGCTACTTCGACCTTAATTGTGAACTAGCATGAACACCGCTTTCGAACTTGTAGGCGTAGGTGTATTCACGGCCCTGAACACGGGCTCATGGTTACTGTTGCCTCATACTCGGATACTTTTGCCACGGTAATGACAGTAACACTGGAGTCGCTACCCCTCAAAACCTCAGTCCAAAGCCTTTACCCTTTTCTTTGACTCGAGCTCAGGCAGCCGCTGTTTTCCGTCCGTTTTACTATCGCGCTCGTGTGTGCAAACTTGGCCGAACTGAACAGCAGCGACTGAGGCTGTTTTGTTGAGTTGAAAATTCGTCGGGACTGTCAAGGAAGAAACCAGTCACATACTTCGGGATCATTGAAGCTCAGTCGTGCTTAGACCGCGATAGGCATACCGTAGTCACCAATCATCTGTCAGTATAGCCAGCAGGAAGAAACGTTACTCTTCCACTACAGGGTGTCTTGGCAGGACCATTGCGCAGTGAACTCTCACAGACAAACGGTACTCCTTATTAGTTATTTAGGTCAGGCCCAGCGTAGGCTTCAGCGTCAGAGCATTTAAGTAGATGGTAGTTTACGCCATTCGTCCTTAATTCCTCAACATGATTTCAAAAATTAGACGTTCGGCCGGACTGTTTCTTCTTTCAGATTCTGATCGCTTTCTTATGTATACAGCAAATGATTATTTCCATAACAGAGAAAGTGCAAGTATTCTCTGAATTGACGGTTCCATCCGAGAACTTAAAGGCACAACCCTCGATCAAGATCAGATGGGTGCCACTCTGGCACAAGAGATTAGATGGAGCGAAGTGGATCAGATGAGAGGGAAAAAGAACATTTCCTCAAGTGCTAGAAGTTGGTTCTTCCTTTTCTTTGTCAGACTGACTGTGCGAGGCGACGAAGCACTGAATTTGGAGTGGAGAGTTAGGTGAGAGAGCACTACAGATCAGAGGGCGCCGACACCCTTATCCGTTGTGCTCTATTCAGACTTCCCTGTCGCGGAGCAGAAACAGCGGAAGCGCTCGCAATGCTGACAGGGAAAGGCTTCCAGGTCGCCATGGCCATTCAAGAAGAGATGTATCCCCTTCGTGTATCTTCGAGCGCTGATCTCAAATACTCCTTCCAAATCTGTTAACGATTCTTTGAACGGACTAATGAAGAAAAACAGCGTAGCGTCAGTGGTCGGTACTCACGGTCATAACGTCGTAGGATCGCTCCCCTATCGTGTTTGCTGTTCTCCATTCTTTAGAGATACAGCTAAACACCTATTAGCCATTCTACTGGATTCCTGAAGGTTGTAGAGTAGTAAGTACGGTAGGTGACGGATCTTACGGCATTTTGACTGCGAGTACCGACCACTGCCGTTGCGCTGTCTTGCTTCAGAACTCCGATCAGGGAGTCATTTAGCAGATTTGGAGGGTAGATTTGAGACCAGCGTTCGAAGGTACATCTAGGCGTACACATCTTTTTTTTTGAATGGCCATGGCGAACTGAGAGCCTTTCCCTGTAAGACAAAACACCGGCTCTCTTGCGGTGCACTTCGGAGTGGCGAAAGTGCCACAGTTTCTGTGCTTTGAGACCATGCCACCCCATTCACGAGAAAACTCCGTCAGTGATCTATTCACTCTCAGAGCCTTCGAACGTAAACGGGCGCTACTTTGCTAGATTCTTACCCTCCCAATGGCGCGGTAGCTGCAAGTCTGGTCTCTTGACCAGCACCCCGTAGGCCGCCCCGGCTTGTGGTGGTGAAAGCAGCAGAAAAAAATGGGAGCATTTCAGAAAGTGACTACTTTCCAGGTCGAGTAAGGAACCGAGCAACGTTACTTGTTTCTGAGCTGTGAACAATCCGAAAAACGAAGAAGAAACCATGGCTTTCATGAAAATGCGGTCGCAGCAGTCGTCAGAGTTGTGATCAGCTTCGAGTCATTAAATATAGTTAGCAATGGGAATATTTGTGATGAAGATAGTTAAAGTAAACAGGTGAGAAGAGTAAAAGTCAGTCAACCCCTCTGAGAACACAGTGAAGGCAATCATGCTAGAAGAGAGCATTTGAGAGTACCGTAACCTAGACCTGATTGTTCCAGCTTGTATTGAGCAGAAGTTAATTAAAATCCAGTTCCAGAGAATTGTAGGACGAGTGATTCAACTGCGCGTCCGCTATTAATGAAGCAGGGTTCCACTCTTAACAAAAGCAGTTTTCACAATGATCTCTGATAATAGTTCTGAGGAGTTCCAGCTGAAAGAACAAAAAAATCAGTCATTGAAAAAGTTCATTGAATTCGATATTGCATAACTTCGAATGATCACGAGGACCAGATGGAGCCGGACTTGATTGTGCGACTTCTTCCCACTGATTGCCTGGTTGCTGTCTGCCGACACATTTCGAACACTAACGACCTCCTGACAAGGTCATCCGATCTGATTACCTGTCACAATTTCGTGTTTTCATCAGTCTCCTACTCAATGGCTTCTATTCTCAAAGACCGCTAAATCATGGATGTGATCCATTTTTCAAATTCTCTTTTCTTAGAGCCTTGATATCAATGCTAGCTTGTTTTCATTCGAGCTTACCCAACCCAGCGGAGCAGCCTCACACCTGAAGGTGAATTTTTGGATATACTCGGTTCTTGCGGTTTTAAAGGGGATTTCTTAAAAAAACGTCTGGTCGGAGCCGCAGTTCAATGATGAATCTACTACCTACAAAATTCGCGGACACAAAGAAAAACACTAAAATATTTTTATAAAACTTTTTTCTTCGTAGAGTTTATAATTATCAATAAAGATTTGAAATATACGATGCAATTTGTCAAGAAACCGTTTTTTATATAGAAGAAAAAGAGTTGCGCTCATCACAAGTTAATCTTCCCTTCGGATGAGCCATGCATTCCACTTTTAGTAGTCAGATTTGTAAATAAATCGAAATAGATGACAAATGAAATTATGTACAGGGGTGGCCAAAAAAAAAGAGACACATTGCCCATGGCACACATCACCAAACTTTTCGTCCCCCAGAGTGCCGCTGATCATGGAAGTTTCACGGCGTAATATTCCTTAGATGTCCCTCCATAAGCATAAGCAGTTCCTCCTTCACTGGCCTGACCGTCTTCGGGATATGACGTCATCTGCCGTCGCCGTCGAGCTCGAGAAGGTCTTCCGTAACCGCTCCATTCCGAAGCAGTGACAAAATTTCTTCGATCGGTTAGCTGATGGATATTTTCCTAGAAACTGTTCCTTCAACTATGCGAGACCCTGTCTGGCCAGCGCTTCCAATACCCCCATAATGGTCCATGATCCGACGAGGACCACGTTGAACTCGAACCGCGTACAACGTTTCCATGATAAATTCTTCTGAGGTCGTCGGATTAGAAGGCTATCATGACGTCTTTTGATAGTAGGGGATATGCTCTTCAATATTCTATTGGGAGGATTCGGTTTGAATTTAGCAAAGAGTCATTAGTGCCGTTCCGAGCGAGAGGTGGAGTGTCTCTTTTTTTTTTGGCCACCCCTGTATTTCGAATATGGCCTCCGCCAGCTCCCTCTGATGTTTATGAAGTAAAACACCTCTCCAGAACGAGATTTCCCTGCTTCTGAAATTTGACAGATGTGGAGGCAGAAATGCGGAGTATTCGTATTATAACTCACAAAAGCTGACGCTCATGTCGTTGAGCGTAGGGGGGGGGGGGGACATTTAACTAAGTGAGCCAATTGCTGTGCCTGGGACTAAGTCTTAGGCAAGGAAAAGGATTGTGGGGAAGGAGGTGAGTAATATGTGTTCTCCATGGCGTCTCCCCTCCCCTCCTGGGCGTAGTCCTAGTGTCACCTACCATCGGCCCACGCCACGGTATAGCCATGTATCCCTCATAGTGGGCGAATTCCTCTACTGGTGACCCGAAAGTACAGGCGCGGTCTATTTTTTGCACAATAACCTAATTACATATCTAATTACTGGTTAACGGTGACCAGATACCATGAAATTACAACCTGCACTACTACGGTATTACTGCCACTACATCACATCGGGATGGTTGCGCCGATAGTCGTGCAAAAAGACAATCTTCTGAATTTTGCCTCTCTCGCTTTCCTATTCATTTCAGAGGCAAAGGTAGTGCAGTGGCTTGCGGTAATTGCATGGTTCGCTATCTAATTCTGGATCCGTTTTCGCTCAGACCAAGTGAACCTTTCGTTTCTACAGGTTCTACAAATGGTAAGAGGAACCAGGGTCGACTCTGAGTAAATCTCGACATTGCGAGAATTACCTGAGATGGATTTGCTGAACCGCAATCAAGATTTTAACGACCTTTTATTCGGCTAACATTTCGGCCTTATCCCTTGCTTCGGAACCTGGAAAGCCAAGGATAAGTGCCACTCACCTCTCCCCCTAAGCACCATTTCGAACTTCAAGAAAAGTCCTATAGACCCAATTTCTCCTGAAGGACTTCAAAAATCACTGAACACTGGGACAGACCTTAAAAAGCGCTCGAACTTTGTGTAGACACCGCTAATCTGACTCACAGGGGACGGTTTCGGATGACCTGGCCCCTGGGCGTGAAGCCGATAGCAAACGGAGCCCACAGAGGTCAGAAAACGGGGCAAACCCTTTCATTATGGCTCGGCATTCATCTCAGCTACTCGTTTGAGGGGACCTGGCGTGGATGAAGAAAGCCATAAGGCTAGCGGTTCTCTGACCTCTGTGGGCTTCGTTTGTCGTCGGCTTCAGGCCGAGGGGCCAGGTCATCTGAAGTCGTCCTCTTGAGCCAGATCTACGGTGGTGCACACCGAATTAGATCGTTTCTTGAGGTAAGCCGTTAGTGTTTTCTGATGCCTTTCTAGAGACATGTGGTCTATAGGATTCCTCGGAAAGGATGAAGCTTGAGTTGGAGCTTGAAAGGGGGAGGATGAATAGCACTTACTTTTGACCTTCCAGGCTCCAACGAAAGCGATAGGGTCGAAACGTTTGCCGAATAAGAGGTTGCTGCTATCTCGGTTGCGGCCCAACGAATCCAACTGAAGGTAAGAGATTCGCCTAAATATCATGTAAATACATTATATAAAAACAACTACATCTACAGCAAATTATCCTGAAGACAAAGACAAACATGCATTGAAATACCGCCACAACAATTCCAAATACAGGTCAGATGCGTGGCACAACCCGGAATGTTGCTAATCGAGATCAGACAAATTGTTTTACGCCTTTATCCATCTAAACGTCACTTTTCTAGACTCTTCTTCCTTTCCTCTCTATTTCGATTCCGTTTTGTTTCTGCAAATGACTTTCACTTCCTCAATTATCTCCTTGTTCTCTCTTTTCCCGTATTCTGTTATTTCTCCTACGATTTGCTTCAATATTTCATCAAAGTGATGCAACTATGAATGGAATATCATATTCCCATAGACTTTTTGTTGTAAGTCAACTTTCAATCGTTCACTATTTGATCCACTCAAATCTTTACAGATTTTGGAAGTAAAACTTGTTGCAGTGGGCACCCCAAAAGTGTCATAAGTATCAATCATTGTCAAGCGATTTTTTCCTTTTCCGTAATCCCAAAAAACACTTCTCAAGCAGCACTTCTATGTAGGGAACCATGTGTTGCTACCCAGGAATGTGCGCTCACTCGATAAAATCTCAGAGTGTGGCTTGAAACGGTTATGGCGTGGAATACGGTGTGAATTGTGAAAACATCTTCTAAAAGCTTTTCTGGAAGCACGCGACGGGTATTTTGAAAGCAGCACCAACATTTTGTAAACTTACAAATGTCAACGTAGCGATGTGACCGCTACCTTTCCCTTAGGGTAGCCTGTCTCGGGCAAACTGCGATCGACCACACTTTTACTGAGTATGAAATTTCTGTGACATCGATCGTTCGGCAGAGGCGATGTGGCGCTGGAGGGTTGCTCATTTATTTATTTGTTCATTTGTTATGTCACCTCATTCACTCAACTTGGGCGACGCCCTTAGTCGTGCCCTTTTTACTAGATCGTTGAGCACTACAACTAAATGGATTACTTAAAGGTACAGCCCAGGCAGAAGTCGTGTAAGCGATTCTCTTTGGTCTGTAGGATAGGTCTCCGCGCTCGGTCTCTCACTGCCTTCGCACATCCCACCGTGAAGATCAAGCAAGCCCTAAATTTCAGTGTTTTGAGCTATTCTTTCCCTCTTTTTGGTAACTGCCAGCCCATTTCGCACCGATACCTTCGCATTCGTGTGCAAGGACCACAACAATTGATCCTGGGCCATGCGTT